>PVIR01025558.1:0-24801 GCA_004026965.1 Petromus typicus | reverse complement strand
TTTTTTTTTTTTTTTTTTTTTTTTTTTAGTTCAACTCTTTATTGGTACATTATAAATACACATTATCATTGTGTATGTTGTGAACATTGAGAGTTTGTACCAGTATATGACATGACTTCTCATTTGTTCTCATTCCCCTACCCACCCTGCAAATCCCCACCCCCTATATACATAAGCTTTGGTTCTTCTTAATTACCATCACATTATTTTACCCCTCATTACTTACCCCTATACCCCGTTTCCTTTTAAATATTTTCTATTTCACAATATCTACTATATATACTAGAACTCATTTACATCTTTATTTTCTCATACCAGAGAAAAGATACAATATTTACATGTCTGTGACCTATCTATTTCACTTATTGGGATGTCCTCAAGGTACATCCATTTGAGCATAATTGACTCAATCTTATCAGTTTTTATTACAGAATAATACTCTTCTATAAAAGAATCATATCTTCTTTATTCAGCCTGTAGTTGAGCGACATTTTGGTTGTTTCCAAGATTTAGCAATCACAAACTGAGCTGCTACAAACATGGGTGCACGTATGTGGTTGTGATATGAATCTTTTAATTCTTTCTTGTATATTCCTAGCAGGGTCAAATGAGACCTCTAATGTTAGTTTTTTGAGGAATCTCTGATTCCACAGAGGTTGTATGAGTCTACACTCTTACCAACAGTGGAGAAGGGTTCCTTTTTCTCCGCAGCCTCACCAACATTTGTTGCTGGCTAATTCTGAGACAGCAGCCATTCTTTGTGGAGTGAGATGAAATCTCAGTGTTGTTTTCATCTGCATCTCTTGAATGACCAGCAATGTTGACCATATGTTTCTTAGCTGCTTGTATTTCTTCCTCTGAAAAGTGTCTGTTCATTTCAGATGCCCATTATTGAATTGGGTCTTTAAATCTAAGTGGGTTGAGATTTCTGCACTCCACAAAGAGTCCCCCTGCTGGAGCATCTTTGAAAGGTGCAGATGAGTGGCCTATCTTCTAGAATGGCATGGAAGCTAGAGAGTTATCTCCTACACAGTACTGTGAGAAGCACAAGCTGGAGTTAGGTAGAATATTCCAGAAAAAAATCTTGGGATCTGTGATGATACATGCAACAGAGACCTCCAGAAATTGCACGGTGCCCTGGCTTCTGAGCAGATATGTCAAAGGAGAAAGATGCACTTTGCCACTCTCCAGCCATGTCACTGCATACAGGACATACTAGTCCCCAAGAAATTAAGATCCACCAGGGAAAAGCACATGGCTTTGTGCTTTCTGTTGCTCAAGAGAATTGTTCTCAAAATACTAAGTTTATTTATTAAAAAATGCAGCTGAGTTTGTAAAGTCTGAACCTAAAATTCCTTCTCACTTCTAATCTTATGTATCTATGTTTTCTCTCTTGAGCTTGTCACATATTTGTACCTTTTATTGTACTATGTTACTTTTTATTTGTTATACATTGTTATATTTTCTTTCCTGTTAGTCTACCTATATTAATTTTTTCCCCCAGGTTTTTGTCATTGATCTGATATCTTTGCTGTTTTCAAACATCTTTAGATGAAAGCTCAGTGTCTTTTTTTCTGATTATATGGGAAAACGTTTAGGTCTAAAAATTTTATTCTGAGTGCAATTTTAAAATAAAACTATGAGATTCTAAATGTTCTAATTATACTTTTGATTTTCTCTTTGATCTAAAAGATAACTTAGAAGAATGCTTTATAATTTCCAAATGTTTAAGCCTTTATTTGTAAATTTATATGTAAACAATAATTTAAAAGTACAATATGTATACAAAAAATATACAAATCATAAGAGTGGAGGCTGGTTGAGTTCAAGATGAATATATTCAGTGTGATCTCTACTTAGATGAAGAATTAGAACATTTCTATTATTCTTCCAAATCCTCTTCCAGGAGAGACCTACCCTGACTTCTATTAACTGTTGATCTGTTGTGTTTGTGCTTAAGCCATATGTAAATAAAATCACATGCTATACACTCATAGGAATCTGGCCTTTTGATTTCATCCTATTCATGTGATTCACCCATATTTTTATTCATTATTAAGTGAAGAAGTAATGTATTCATTTTCCTTGCAAGAGTATATCTCATTGTACAAATATACCATCATTTATTTATCCACTGCATTGTTAATAAACATCTCAATTGCTTCCAATTTTTAGTATTACAAAGATTGCCAGGGGCTGAGGATTTAGCTCTGTGGTTCCAGTGCCTGCCTTGCAAGTGCAAGGGCTTGGGTTCGATCCCTGGTAACCACATACAACAATGTCCAGGCATGGAGACTCATACCCACCAGCAATCAGAACCACATCCCACAGTGCTGGGCATGATGACTCATGCCAATAATCTCAGCACTTGAGAGGCAGAGGCAGGAGGATTGCTTTGAGTTTAAGGCTGAGCTCAGGGCCAGCCTGAACTACAAATGTGAGACCCTGTCTCAAAAGATTTAAAAAAAAAGAAAAAGATTGCCAACATAAGCATTCCAGCACATGCCTTTTATGGCAAATAGGTACGCATTTCTATTTAACATGTAAAAACATCTAGGTCATGAAATGTGCATATTGCCCAATCTTAGCAGACACTGGAAATTGTCCTTATGTTGATTTCACTCCCATCATAATATAGAAGAGTCCCAGTTTCTCTCCATTTTCTCCAAGACTTGGTTTAAGCAGTCTTTTAATTTTAGATATTCTGTCGGTGTGAGATGGTATTCCACTGTGATATCAACTGGCACACACTGAGTGGTTAATGAGGTTCAATAAGTTTTCATTTTTTTGCCCATTTACACAGACTCTAGAAAATGCTTACTCAGATCTCATGTTCATTCCTCTCTTTTGGATTTCCTTCCATTTTCTGTGGATTTGTCTGATTCTTTGTATATTCTGCCAAGGTCTTTGACAGTTAGATGCATTGCAAATAACTTCTATGTTGAGAACAGATTTTTATCTTCTCTTGATGGGATTGTCCAGCAAAACAAAGTTCCCAATTGTTAAGCAGTACAGTTCATCAATATCTCCTTTGAAGTTAATTTCTGTTCTTAAGAAATCATTTTCTATGACAGGAGTTTGAAGAAGTATCCCTGGCCTTTTGTTGTTTTGTGTTTTGAGACAGGATCTCACATTGTGTGCAAGCTAGTTTTGAACTCACTATGTGGCCAAGGTTGGCCTCAAACTTGCAGAGATCCTCCTGCCTCTGCCATCCTAGTGGTAGAATTACAGGTGTATGCCACCATGCCCAATCCATTTCTCCCATTTTAAAATTTTATTTCATTTAGTGTAGTATTTTTTTTCAGAATGAATGGGTGGTTGATAAATCTTTCCAACCTTATGTGTCTAGAAATGACTTTCTTTTGCCTTTGTTAATGAATGTTAGGCCAGTCATAGACTCTCTGAGTTGCATCTAAGGCACAATCTATTTCCACTGATCTTATGAATACTGCTCCAAATTCAACTGACACAGGGCATTGCAGAAGTGAAGCATCAGACCAGTCACCTTCTGTTTTCCAGAGACAAGCCTCTTTCTTCAATATATACATACATACGTATACATATATACATATGCATATATACATATGTGTGTATATATATGTACATACACACACAACACACACAGACACACAGACACAGACACACACAGACACACACACACACACACACACACACACACACACACATATATATATATGGATCTACCTTTGCATTTGAAAGGTTTAACTGAGCTACAGCTAAGGTTCCCACCACCAGCAATATTTTCTGGCGCTCAGTGAATTAATTTGCACTTGGGCCTTTCTTCAGCTCAGCAAAATATTTCTCTAGTATTTTTACACTTATTTCTTCTTCACCATCTGCTCTGGAAATTCTATTATGTTTTATTATTTTTTTTCCTTTTTGAATGTTCTGAAAAAAAGGTTCCATGTCTGTCTTCCCTTCTTCATCACTGCATTGCAAGAGCTCCTTTTTCCTTCTGAATTTTGGAGGCCCTCTTCCAGCCCATCTTTTAATGCATTAATTCCATTTTGGGATGTGCCAAATCTCTGACTTCCTGCCTCCGTTGAGTCTCATTAGTTTGGAAGTCATGTGGTTCTTATCCAAGAGCTCTTTCTTGTTTAATATGGCTCTTTTTCATGGCAACAAGCTCCTCTTATATTAAAACAATGTCCTCTCAGTTCTCACTCAGAATACAAAGTAGAGAGAAAAAACATATTCCTTTTTCTTCTTGTAGAATTCTTTAGCTAGAGATGCTCTTTCCTCAATTCTCAGGTGAGTCTCCCTATTTTATATAAATAACATGCTGTAACAAAAGCATAAGCATGTTCATGTAGGTTTTATATATATATGTATATATATGTGTGTGTATATATATACATATATATACATGTCTGTGCATATATATTAAATAAATCTCCATTCATGTACACATATGCACCTATTAAATTTATTTTTAATTTGTTATTCACTTTTAAAATAAATTTACCTTTAGCTGGTAGAGAGAAACATAAAAATTGTAGATTTCATGGGAAAACATAAGCTGTTTTGATGCATGTATACATTGCATATAAGTACAGGCATTTGAACTAAAACCACCTAGGTTTACATCCAGTTTTGATTTGTGAGATGGACATCATAAAACCTTCATCCAAGAGTTTAAGGATTAAGTAGGATAACGTCTGTCAAGGTCTCATAGTACTTTCCTGGCTGAATGGTTTATTATTACCACCACTGTTATAGTCACCATCATTGGTGGACCTCACTGTTATACTGAACTACAGAACATTTTTCTGTTGGTCCAGTCTCATGTGGGAAGGTCTGCTTACTCCTGACCTGGTGGCTGAGATAGCAACAGAGGTCATTTGTCAGAGATGCTGTAGAGAGATTTCCATTTCATTTCCCCCAAAGGGTTACCACACATAGAAGAATCTGCCTGGCCAGTGCTCCCCTCACTCAGAAACCACTTGTACCATTATTTACCAAGATTGTGAGTGGGATTCCTTCATTTCCTAAGTGACACAAAATTTATTTTGTTTGAGGAGCTATTGCAAATTAAAATTGCAGAAATAAATCCAAACTACAGGTTTTGGTTATCATTTGTTGGCACCAAAAACTGCATGTAAAGTTTACTGCTTATAAAAGAAATGAACAGATACACATTCTGGGTAAAAAGATAGTAGAATATTTGTAATTGTTAGAGATAAAGGGGGATCTCTACACACCAAATGAAAAACATACAATATATAGAAAGGGTAGATTTGGCCACTTCAAAATGGTAAAATTCCTGGAAGATAAAAATCAGCCTTACAGATTTTAAAACAGAAAGGCCAAAACAGAGAAAACATGTACCACAAGATACAATAGCACTACTACAATTAGCACGACTAAAGGGCTTTTCAGAGTCAATAAGGAAATGCGGAACCTCACAACAGAAAACTGGACTGAGGACATGAAGAACTAAATAAGCACAGAAAAAGCACTAATGACCATGAAATGTGGGGGAATGTTAATGTGAGAAAAAAATAAAGGCAAATTAAAACATCACTAGATTGCATTTCCCATCTATTTAGCCAGCCAGATTACAAAAGTGCTCATTCCAGGGTAGGTCAGGGGGCGGTACAATGGCACATTTAAACACTGCAAAGTGTCTCTTTATTTTATCAGGAGGACACCTTGGCAATAGAGACAGAACTTGGAGACATCCACTTTGATACAGAAATTTTAACTTGTTAATTTGGATCTTGTGAATTAGTGTATTTCCAAAGTTTTAGCCACTGACATGTTGATCCCAGACATACTGAGATGACCCAAAGACAAGGACACACCAACCTGACAAGAGTGTGATCCCAATTTTGAAATATATTAATAAGCGCAGTGTGACCAGGAATGGTTTCCAGTTTTTAGAAGTTATCTGAAATTTCCAAGTTTTGCCTTATATCTAAACACATTTATATCTACACTGTTCTGTTAGGTTTTATTTACTGATACTTTATTAATAGTGCTTACTTCTATTTGTGTAAATGATAATAATATACGAGTGTGAGTGTGTGTGAGTGTGTGTGTGTGTGTGTGTGTGTGTGTGTGTGTGTATGTGCGTGTGCTGTTTGCACTGGTCTTGATAACAGGCTTAGGGTAATTTCATGAATCGAGAGGCTGTCCTTAATTTCTGTATTTTGGAACAATTTTAATAGCAGAAAAAATGTTAAGTTCCCTTGACCGAAACTTCCCATAAAATCCTTTGGAAGCCAGGCATGGTGGTACACATTTATAATCCCAGAGCTCACTCAGGAGGCTGAGGCAGGACATCACCATGAATTAGTTCAAGGCCAGCCTGGACTACATAGTGAGACTCTATCCTAAAAAAACAAACAAACAACAAGAAAAAGAAAAAAATCCCTTTGAGACTGACAGGTTTTTTGGTGGCAGGCTGACTACTTTCTTGTGCCTTTGTTTCCCCTCGTCAGCTTTTCAAGGTCTCTTAGCAAAGCTCTTGTTCTGCTCAGACTTCCCTACTCACTTTTGAAATGCTTACACCAATTTGTTTCCCTAAGAATAGAGCTTATTTCAAAACAAGTAAATATAAATTGCAAATATATTCTCTTGTATTTTTGCATGCATGTTTAAATCCTTTTCCTCATCTCTGACATTTTGGTGTTTCATTTTTGCCCTCTTTCTTTACATGTATCAATTTTTTTTTCCTTTTAAAAATAGCCAGTTACCTTCTACCTTCGCATCCCAAGTGCTGGGATGACAGGCACACAGCACCCTGCCTGGCTGACAGAAAGACCCTTAGAACTTCTGTACTCAGAAGAGGCATAAAGCGTTTCTGTGTATAGTTGTTAAACAAGGAAAAAATCATGTGGCCGATCCTGACCTCAGTGAGAAAAGTGCACTGTGTTCCCTTCCCCTAGAGATGGGCCCGGAAACCTTTGACAATGACATAAGCTCCACATACAACGAATCCTTCCCTTCCTGATCTCTCCTTCCATCTCATGCACCAGCATCTTCAGCACCACACATCCTGTGGGCCTTGCACATGAAGCAGAACAGTACATCCTTCATGATAGACATTCAAGCTTCACAACCCATATTCTTATAACTCCGACCTTTCCTTAAAACTCTATTCTTGACATGTAGTTCTGAAGTCTGGATAGAAAGATCAAAAGAGAAGATTTAAAATCTCCTCCTCTTTCTGCACTGTCATCCCTTCCCTGGGGTAGGAAGCAAAAAGGTACTGTGGTGACTATTAAGCCTATAAATTGTGACATGGACACTGCATTTTAAATTTTACTTAATTTCAATTGATTTAAATTTCAAGCACCACATGCGGTCAGAGACTACTTGTAATGGATAATGTGATTCTAAATGTCGTCACAGTGCTGCTAGAAGTCAAAGACTGGGAATAGCATCTCACTACTATTTATGCAGACAAAAATCATGCAGTCCCATGATTACTGAAATTTTAAAATCAAAATAATTCCAGTTTGTAGAAACATTATATTGGCATTACAGGGAAATACAGCAAGTTCGAAGGAAAGAATGCCTTCATTTGTTAATTGGCTGGAGCTGCCTGACCTAATAAGCAGAGGCTAAATTCACAGTTAATTAAGAGCTTCTTGTTCATTCAGCCAAGACATGCCTCAAACCATCTTCTGTTCAGCTGGGCAGCATGATACTTAGAGCCACATTTAGTACATCTTGTGACTATAGTTGACATATGCAAAATAGCTAACCTTGAAAAAGTACTTTATCAGAGTAGGAGTTCTATCATAGAATAAGACCTTTATTATGCTAATTGTCATCATATCTGTTATAAATGAACATGACATGTTGTACTACAGAGTAATGTATATGTGATTCGATGATTTGTAATTGACCAGTTTTCTTTCTTTGCTGTCTCTCAGTCAGTATACTTTCTGTCTCAAAAGAGGAAACGAGCGTAGAGAGGTTAAGCAAGTTTCCTAAGGTTATATAACAGGTATGTGGCATTCTAGTAAAGGAAATGCCATCTACTGGGTCTAAAGCCTCAACCACCCACATATGCTCTTACTCGATATACGTTAAGTGAGACAACATTTGAATGCAACCACCTATCTTTTCCTACGGATAGCACCGAAGAAAGCCACAACTCCTGTCAAGGGGGAAACCAAGGCCAAGGGAATGGTGGCATGTGGGGAGCTCGGGGCTGTGTCAGCGTGATAGTAATGGAAGGGAAAATGGGAATCGCTGAAATTGGAATCTAAGCCATATAAGAAAGCTGTCCCAGTTCGCATGGGCCAGCAGACCGGCTGGAGCTATGATTCCGTTCTTTTTATGTTGGCTTCTGCTTACCTACCAACTTCGGCGCAAAGTAAGAATGACGCATCTGGCGTGCATGCCCTGTCCGGTTCCAAATCTGCTGTCAATCCCTGTGCCTGCTCCCGGGGTAACTTTGCACCTCAACACGAATCAGGCGACTTTATACAATGTAACGACCTACCAGCTTGTATTTTCCTGCTGTGAATTTAGAATACTTGTGTACCTCACATTCCACTTACACGCAATAGGAGACAGATGCCCACTGATTTTCTTTGCTGTTACATTCTTGGTTTCGTTTTATTTTTAAAAACAGGAAAAATATTTTCTATACTACAGTAATACTAAAGTCCAAAGCCGGGAGCGAAGGCGCTGCCTTTTTCTTCCTCTGTCCTTGCAAACTTCGGACCGATGGAAGGTGGGCACGGGGTGAAGAACTACAAGTCCCAGCATGCACGGCGCTCCCTGCACAGGCGCACGGGGACCCCCGGCCCCGGGCCAGGCAGCCTGCGGAGACTCGCGGAGACTCCCGGTCTGCGCGCGGGGCTGGGGCTGGGGCTCGGGTTGCAGCCGGGGGCGGGGGCGGCCGAGCCGAGGCGGCCAGGGCACTGCGATGAAGGGCCCGCAGCGTGCGTGAGGAGTATGAAGCAGGAGGCAGCACAGCAGCCCGAGGAATAGGCGGCGGTGCCCTCGGGAGGGAGCCGCGCGCGGGCCAGACGGCTCCGGAGGCTCCGCAGTGCCGCCGCCGCCGCCCGGGAGGCTCCGCACGGGAGCCATGTAACCCTGCGGCGGGCTCGGGCTGCTCCGTCCTTCCCCAGCTCCGGGCTAGTGCGGCAGCGGGGCCACGATGAAGAAACAGTTCAATCGCATGCGCCAGCTGGCCAACCAGACGGTGGGCAGGTAGGTGACCCGCGAGCCGCCGCGCCGGTGCGCTCCCGCGAGGCTGCTTCCGCGCCGGGCGCGCAGGTGATGGAGCCGCCGGGCCTTCCGCGCCCCCTCCGGACCTGCGCCGCCCCTGTGGGCTCGGCGAGCTGGCGCGGCTCCCTCCGTCTGAAGTTCCTGGACCCCCAGCTCCGCAGCGCACAGCCCGGCCCCGGGGCGCTGGTTGCCAAGCGCGGTGTGTGACGCATCCTTCACCTGCGTCCCCAGCTGCCCCTTCCCCTCGCCCTCCCTGCGTGTTCCCTGGACTCCCAGCTCCCTCTGGCCGCATTTCTTCCTGGAAACAGGTGTTTGCTCTCCTGGTGCCGCAGGCAGCCGAGCCGCAGTCGGTCTCCGGAGATCGTTCGTTTAGCAGCCTCTGCGCCGGCCGAGTTGAGGGCTGCTTCGGAGTCCAGGGGAAGTGCTGGGCCTGTTGGGCCTGCCCCTCTCGCCGTGTTTGTTTTCGGGGACCATGACTGTACGAGATTCTGGATCACTTTCTTGGCCTGGTTCCTCAGAGCGTTTGGCGATGGGAAGAGGATGGCGGGGGCTGGGGAGGTAAGGGGGAGAGTGGAAAGGAAAGGCAGGTGCTGTTGGCATGGCGCTGCTTTGGGCTGATTCAGTGAAGGGAGGGAAAAAGGGAGGCAGCAAAACAGGAGGTCCAACTCCTTTGGAAGATGAGATGAACGGAGGATTGCAGCCAGGTAGGGGAGGGTGACTGAGTCGCTGTCGCCTACAGCAGGAGGCCCGGGAAGCTGGAGGAACCAGCCTGCTCATCCTGGTGAAAATGGGCTACATTTGGGCCGGAGTTTCCAGGAGTGGCTACGCGGGCTGCCAATATCTGTGAAGATTACATAAGGGTTCTGGTGGGTCTTTCTCAAAGCTAGATGTTCTCTGAACACAGGCTTTTTTTTTTTTTGGCAGAGTTGATTTTTCATAGCTTGGACCCCAGGGGAAGGATTTCGTGTCCCTGTTGTGGCAAAGGAACTCAGGTGTACAGTTCTAATGCAGCCCGAAAGCAAAGAGCCCAGCCCTGGGTGCAATTCAAGTATAAGCTCAACCCATGAGTCGGGTGAAGTATTCTCCACTAGGTTTACCCAGAAACCAAATACCTTTCTTGGGTGGGGAGTGGAGCTTGGACGGGCACCTGGAAGGGTGGGGGCGGGGACTTCCCCGGGGAGTAAGTGCCATCTAAACTCCCAGCTAAGCACACTGCCCCAGTTACAGTGGGCATTTGAGGGCAGGGGATGTGGTGGCTTCTCATGCTTCCAGGCAGCCCAGATGGTTTCCAAGTAACAATGTCTAAAATTGACTTGGATTCGTTTTTCCTTCCCAAACACATGTGCTTTAACATGAGAGAGAATTTATGAATAGCAGAGCCAGATTAGCCCAGATTTCTGGCATGGTATTGCCAGAAATATAGCCTCACGTGGACTCCCTTTGGTATGTTGGAGGCTGAGATGGTGTTTTCATGGTAGTGGCTGTTTACCAGATGATGGGCTGACCAGTCGTTCATATCTTGGCTTCTGCATCACCCTGCAGGCTGGCATCAGGCATCACGTCAGATCGAACAAGGGATCAGAAGGTCCTTGACTCTACACAGAGGGCTCTGTGATGTCCCTGTTCGGAGTTTCAGAGCAAGGCTAGATTCTAAATGTTCACAAGTCTTTATGCTTCCTCCCTGACTTCATTCTAGCACTCGTTAAGATTCATTTTGAAGTAGTAACTTATTTTTTTTAAGTAGGAGCATAATACTTTATTTGCTATTTCATCATATGGGGAATGAAAAAAGGGAGGGGAAATTAAGTGGTCTCACTCACTGAAGACACAGTCTTGTTAAGACAAACAGCTGTCTATCTACCAATGCTTACGAATTGTTGGGACTCGGCTGTAGGTTGCTGTGTGGATGAATTCTGTCTTTATCAGATGGCGCCCATTCTGTCATTCCCCAGGTGAAGTAACAGCCAGACTGTATCTATTTTGGTGAAATCTGGGATGAACCTTTGAAAGTACAAATCACTGCATGTTGTCCCGCTACTTAAAAGCTTCCAGTGGCATCCTGGGCCTCTCTTGCCAGTGGTCTACAAGCTCTTACCTGACTTGACCTCTCTGCCTCATTCTGTTTCTCCCCTTAGAAATGAGCTGCGGCCACCCCCCACCCCACCCCCATAGCAAGCTCATGTCTGTCTCAGGGCTTTTGCCCTGCTGCTTTCCTGTTTTCCCCGCCTGTGTTTCTCCTATAGTCTCTTCATCGTACAACCCTCAACCTTCCCTATTTACTGTAGCTCGTCATCTTTGGCAGTTTCATAATGCTCCTCGCTGAAGTGCTCTCGTTTTGTATGTTTTGTCATCTTGCCTTTCTGTCACGTGGAAGGTATTGATTACCCTTGCTTGCCCAGTGCCTCTAGTGCAGTGTCTTGTAGACAGCTGATGCTCACTTGATACTTACCACTGAGATTAAAAGTTGACTCTTGATTTGTGAGGGTGAATGAAAGTGATAGCATTTCCTTTATCTTCACAGTAGGTTGTGAGTCATAATCCTGTACAAATGGGAGTAGAAGGGTCAGGAATTGCTTCGCACTTTCTTAAGTTAGTGGAAACACATAGGATTGGAAGTTTGGACTTTTTGATATTAGATGTAAGATTATAAAGCAAGGCACTTATTATTATTTAGCAAGCCACTTATTTGTAGTCCTTGTTTGTTTTGGAAGTGACAGCTTCCCTTTCTCTGGGGGTTGCCTAAGAGGGAAGCTTGGAAGTTGCCCTTTCTTGGGGCCTCTTCATTCTGCTGTGCTGCAAGAGAAGGCTTAGGTCAGTTAAGCCATGTAACGATTGCTCTTTTTTTTTTTTTTTTTTTTCTGAGACAGGGTCTCACTTTGTAGTTCAGGCTGGCCCTGAGCTTAGCCTCAAACTCACATCACAGCAATCCTCCTGTTTCTGCCTCGTAAGTGCTGGGATTACAGGCGTGAGCCACCATGCCCGGCACTGTGGTAGGTGGTACTGATTGCTGCTGGCCATGAGTCTTCATGCTCAGTATTGTATGTGGTTACCTGGGGATTGAACCCAGGCCCTTGCACTTGCAACACAGGCACCGGAACCACTGAGCTAAATCCCTGGCCGTGCCCTTCTTAAATATGTTGTTTTGAGTTACTAGTAGATTCCATTGAAATGCTCCCATCCAAGGAGTAGAGACTTCTGCAACTGTGAAAAAGAGTTGATAGAACCTGTTATACTTCACTGGGAAAGGTTTTATCTCTTCTTTAGTCCATTTCTCTAACCTTCTGCTCTGAACTTGCCTCTATCCTTTCATTTTTATTTATTTTATGGAAAACAGTCCCTGGCCACTTTATGCACTTAATAGGAGCACATTTGATCTGCTCCTGGGTAATCTGTAGCTTAATTCTCTGCACATTTGTCTTCTTATCTGCAACATGGGTATAATATGGGTTATATTGTGGTCATGTGACAATTGTGGGAGTGACGATGAGATTGCTTTCTGAAGAGTGCTGCCCACAGCCCTCAGCACAAGGAAATGCTTAAAATAGTCGCTACAGCTATTGGATTATAGGCATTACAACAAGCTTACATTCATTCATTCTGGAAGTATTTATTGAATGCCTACTATGCACCAGCAGGCATCGCTGTGGTTCAAGGAACCCAGGAGTACAGAGCAAACTCCTGCCCTCTTGGAACGTGCATTTGGAAGGCAGCTGCGGTTATAATGGCAATTGTGTTGGGATTTCAGATTTGTGAAATTTTATAAATTGTGTTGGAATTTTTACCCTTTTCTATTCATTTTTTCCTACTTTAAGAAGACTTTCATCTTCTTAGGAGCAGGGACTTCCGGCCCAATCTTAGCTTGTAGTATATTGTCTGCAATCCTTTGGCACCTGAGTGAGTGTTAGGAAAAGTTCCTGTGATAGGTACGGGAATCGTGGGTTGTAGTTTAAAGATGGGACAAACTCCTAACACCATGCTGCTTCCGTTTGGTGATGAGAATGGATATCCAGAGGAGTGAAGAACAGCAGCACTGCTGGATTTTGGCAGGAGAAAGCAAGATGTAAAAAAGGGTTGAGTTCATGCCTGATCCATGGCAACATCTTTTTTTTTAAACCTTGTAGAGATCGTGGTGAGATGCATCCTGAAAAATAGAGACTGTTTTTTTCTTGAAAGCAAATTTGGTTTCTATTGGGTAGGAAAAGCCCTAAGGTGAGATCAATCAACCAAGACATCAACACAATGAAAGAGAAAAACGGAAGAAGTAAAATTAACACAGTGAGCCAGGGAGTGGGATGATTATTTAGTCTGCACCACAGAGGTCCCAGTAGTCCTCACCTCAGAGGGCTGTCAAAGTTAGAGCGAGCCTGGCGTAACATATATAGGAGTGGATGAAGTTCATTGTCATTTTTCTCTCCTGCCTGCCTAGTCAGTCTTTCAAGGATGTTAATCTCCTAAATATAAAGGGCTTCTTAGAAATGAATTCTGACAGACACTGCCCAGTGATGGCTTGCAATGGAGTCTGCACTCTGAGTGAGAATGACCGAAGTTCAAGGTGTCTGGGAAGTGGGCGAGTGGCTACGGACTTGTGGGAGGAAGTGAGGCTGGAGTGTGTTGGTTGGAATATGTGGTTTCAGGGGCTGTGAGCTGGAGGCAGGAGAGCAGCTTTTGTCTCCAGAGTCCTGGTTTTGGTTCCTTTACTAGTCGGCATGCGGGGAGCTGTGCAGGCTTGTCTGGAGCACATCTCTGCCAATCATCATTGCTGCTGTGCAGTTCTCAGGATTCAGCTGCAGCAGTCCCAGCGTCAGTCAGTGGTCCTGAGCTGGATGCCGAGGCCACAGCAGGTCTCTGGGAGTGCCGGCACTGCAGACACTGCACTCAGGCTAAAAAAGCCAGTACGAATCTTTCCTTGAAGGTTTCTTGAGCCACTGCCCTGTCCTTCAGTGGGCCTCCTAAGAGCCAGAATGCAATCGATAGGACATAGAGAAAGGTGAGCACCCAGTCCAATCAGTCATCAGGCCCCTTGTTCCCTTCCTGCTACTTCCCTGTTTGGAGTTGCCAACACAAGCCCTGATTCAGGCTTCCTGTTAACCTACCAGGGCTGCCCAAACCCAAACCTGTTCCCCGAAGTTCTTTAGGGTTTTGCAAGCACAGCCTTTTCCTGATGCTGTGGTTTGTCTATGTGGCAGGTAACAGACTGTATAGCCCACAGATAGCCATGCTAGCAAATCTGGAATGAGCAGCTTTTGCTCTTGGCTCCGAGGCACCTTTCTGTGCAGGTCCTCTGGGTGTCACCTTCTGCAGGGCTGCTCTCTGGCAGTCTGCGTCAGGATCCCTTTGATTGCTTGCAGAATTTTCTTATTCCAAACCTGCAAGTCATTGTAGGAAGTCATCCTCTTAAATAAGAATTAATCATTTCCCTCTCATTTTGCCTCTGTCAAAGGAATTCAACAACGTCAGTTCATAATTTTTTTTTATGATAGATGATAAAAAGCATATTTTTTCCTCTTTAGAGAAAGTAAATCAGTAGCCATGTGGATAAAACAGTAATTTGTGGTTGTTTATTTTAGAGGGGATTAGTACTAACATCCCTTTTATTAGTAATCAAGAGCAGATTATTGCAAATGTCATTTCAAAAGGGACAATAAATAATAAAATGATGCTTCAGCTCTGCTTTGAAGTGTTTGTAGGTCAGAGAAAGAGGAAAGAGCTGGAGAGCCAGGGCTCCCCTTAGGCACAGGAACCTGAACCCCCACTGCGTTAGGCAAGCTTGTAGATGTTTAATATCTTAAAACTCCCCTTTCTGTTCAGGAAGCAGTTGTTTTTGCTTTCATTTTCCAACATTAGAGCGTATTTTTAGAATAAATATTTATTTTCCCACAGAACCCAATTTACTTTTTTTTAACTTTTCTTTTTGGGTTACATAGGTAATATTTGTTTATTGAAGAAACATTACAAACTTATAGATGGGCAAAAAGGACAGTGTCACAAATAATCTCAGGCAATACTGTGGATGTAGTCTTCTGAGTTTTAAATAGGTGTATGCACAGTCATGTGTCACTCAACAGAGATCTCACTGGGTGATTTCTTGGTTGTGTGAGCATCATATAGTGAGGTCACACAAACTAGGATGGCTGGGACCTCACAGGAGACATAATCTTGTGGGGTCACCATGCCGTGGACCCAAGCATCATTATGGCATGCATCACCATAAATTCTTTTTTAAAAAGTAGTAATTGTGTTATATATGTATATGGATTCAAATCTGTGTTTCCTTTTCATATTGTATCTATCTTGAATGTGATCACTCATCAATACACTAAAGCATATTTTTCCAGGGAACATAATATTCTAGTATTATAGTTATCTGGTTTCCTTGTGTTGATCATTTGGCAAAATTTCTCATTGATATCCTTGCCTAGTGTAAGTCTTAGCAGTGACACTACTGGGTCAAAGAGTATGAGTTTTAAAAGCAACATGGATGTGCGGGTACACGTGAACAGTTTTTTTCTATCCTTGATAGAACTGTCAATTTCCCTTCCCCAACTCTATCAACAGCTAATTTTACAGCTTTGTTAAATATGTGAGTTAATACCGAAACTTTTTCTTTCATCTCTTTTAATTTTTAGTGGCTTGACCACTTTTCGTGTTTTCTAGACATTTTCTTTCTTTTTTGAATTGCCTGTAATTGTCTTTACTTTCATGGATCAGACTGGCCTCAAAGTCACACAGATCCTCTTGACTCAGCCTCCTAGGTGCTGAGAGTATAGGTGTCCTACCGTGCATGCACCTACCTTGCCTTATTCTTTGAAACTCATTCTCATAGCTGCTTTTTTTAAATTGGTTTTTACATAACTTTTAATACTGTGTATTAGGCATACATGTGTTTTGTCATATTCATACACATTTCCCTGTAGTTTTTTCCTTTTGGATATTCCTTAGATCTTTTCCCCCATCTAGAATCTAATATTTGTGATCTTGGCTTCGAGCTATTTATGTTGTACTTAAATGTTATATTTGGGAATCCTTTTCTGAGCCTGGGATTATATAACTATCAATATATTTTCTTTACACTTGTCAAGTGTTAATTTACAATGAATCTTCAAAGAATGATAAATTTTGGTGCATTGCATGAGTGAGATGTCGCATTTAGTTTTTCCTCTTAAAAAAATAGTGTCGTTCATACCTTCATAGGTACTGTATTAAAGTATCATTATAAGGTGCCAAATGATTTCACCTACTTGTATCTACTTCTAGGATTTCTATTTGTTCCCTGGCTTGTATTGTCAGTTCTGACAGGAATTGCTCTGGGCTCAGCTACCTGGATGCACAGTGGTGGGCTCATCCTTAGCGAGTCTCCTACAAGCGTTGGGTGGGAGATGCAGAAGAGGCCGGCTGGGCCCCCATCCCAGCACCAGTGACAGCTGCTCGTTGGCATGGTCAGTAAGACTCAAAGCCTTTACCTGAGGATTTTCTGTGCCTTGACCACACCTAATCTCTGTCTTTCCCCCTTATGAAAGAGAGCTAACTGTATTTTCTTGGCCACGTTCATTTGTTTATTCTCTCTTGGTATTTTCTTGAGTATTATATATTAAGGTGGGGAAAACCGACATTTTTGCAGTATGGAGTAGAATGACAGTTCTTCATTTGTGAACAGGGCCTATTTTTATTCAAGTGTCTTCCTGTTCCTGTGAAGCATCCTCTGTCCGTTTAGGTCTTACACAGTTCATTTTTAGATAATTCACCTCTGTTGTTACTGTAGTTTTGATGATTAGAATTATTTGTCATTGTTTTTACTCTTTATTGCTAGAATATAGAAAATTAATTGATTTTTATCTAATGAGCAGTTATCTTTATGGACTGTCTCATTACTTTGAAATACATTTTTTGAGAAACTAGGATATGGGATTTACCTGTGGATAGTCATATCTTCTGCAAAGAGTATTCTTGCCTTTTTCTTAATAGTGTTTATTTTTTTCTCTAATTGCATTGTTTAGGACTTGTAACAGTATTAAAATATTGTGGGGCTAGGGATTTAGCTCAGTGGTTCTCAGTGGTTTTGCAAGTGCAAAGGCCCAGGTTCGATCCCCCGGTAACCACATACCATACTGGGTGTAGAGACTCATGCCCAGCAGCAGTCAGTACCACATACCATGGTGCTGGGCATGGTGGCTCACGCCTGTAATCCAAGCACTTGGGAGGCAGAGGCAGGAGGATTGCTGTGATGTGAGTTTGAGGCTGAGCTCATGGCCAGCCTGAACTACAAAGCGAGACCCTGTCTCCAAAAAAATAAAAATATTAAATTAAAAAAAAATATTGTGGTGATGTATATAGGTATCCACATTTTGCTGATCTCAAAAAGCCATCACTATTAGAGAGATTTTACTTTTAATCATGTTACATGTGACATTATTTTGTTATTTTACTTTAAATTTTTTGATATCAAAATTGAATTTAATTATCATCATGTCTTTACTGACAATAAGAAAAACCACAACGTGTTTTTCCTGTATTTTCCTCAATTTTCTCAGTCATATCATACAGATTCACTGAGCATTTACATGTTCCAGATAGCATTCTCTGTGCTGGGAATGCATCATTGACTTCCATGCAAGAGTCCTACAGAGTGTTCGGGTGCTTGAACCTGATGGATTTTCTGATACTGTACTCTCCTCACCTCCCTGTGACCCATCTTGACAGAGGTTTATTAATTTTGTTCTATATGGCTAGATTTAATGTTTTATTTAGGACTTTGGTATTCAGTGTTCCTATGTGAGAACGTTTGTAGTTCTTCCTTTGCTATACCTGTCATGTTTTGATAACAGTCTAAAATGGCATTGTTCAACAATCTTCTCTTACAGTGCAGTGGTGAGATGAGAACTGCTTATTCTTTGAAAGCTGAGGATAGCTTTCCAAGGACATTTTTAAGAAACAATTCTTTGACACTTTTCCAAATTTCTGCAGTGATCATTGGACTAGTCATGTTTTCTGTCTTTTCTTGAGTCACATTGAGTAATGTACTTCATGGAAAAGCATCTATTTTATTATGATTTTGAAGTTTTTGAAAAGTATAATAGAATCCTCTTGAATATATCTCTAATGCCTTTGCCAACTTGCATTTTCTCTCTTTTTTTTTTTTTTTCCTTAGCCCCAGGGTCTCCTCACCACCCAAATTAGCATTTTGATTTAATCTTATAATATACAGTGGGCCTGGGGTCTAAGGGATCCCCAGACTCACCCTCTCTGGGCGTTATCTCTCCAGTGTAGAAAGAGAAGTCAGAGAAGACTGGTGGAAAGCAAAAGTAATTACATTATTGGTACTGCAAGAAGAACTGGTCAAAATTCACTCTGGAGGAATGGCAGGGCTTGGAGCTGGTGCACTGCTGAATCTGGGGCTGTAGCCCTGTTTTATGGGATCTTAACACTTAATTGACTGGGTATTGATTGACTGGCTTGTTGCTGGGAGTTTGGGCCTGTGAGCTAAGGGGGGATGTGCACTGGCATGGCAGCCTGCACCAGGAGGGCCGGCGCCGCCTGTGCAGATGCAGGCTCAGAAGCACACCCTGGCGCCTTCCGTCCACTAAGCTACTTGAACACTGCTGGCTGCTCATAGCCACACAGAGGCTGCACTTCCCAGGCTCTAGAAAGGACCCTGGACTTCTTCCAACCCTACTAAGGGTCTCTTCTGATTCTACCATCTATTCTCATTTGGGCTTCTTTCATATGAGCTCTTAGGTAGAAGTTTGTATTGTTTGTTTTTTCTAGTAAATTCAGCTTTTTTGTGTGTGCGTGTGATACCAGAACCTTCCCAGTGATTTAAATCCTGAGCCCTGTTTTATTCTTTTGAGACTGAGTTTTTATTGTCACTAATTTGCCTAGGTGGGGCTTGAACTTGCAATCCTCCTACCTGAGTCTCTCAGAGTGTGAGGATTTTAAACGTGTACCAACACATCCAATTAAGTAAGTGCTGCTGATTTTAGTGTTCAGTTTCCTTCCTGTTGATTTACTTGGGCTTGTTTTGTACTTTATCCGTCTTTCAGTCTGCCTTGTTATATGTCGGATGTTATAAGTCGGTTTCTACTATGGCAGCGCGTGAGTTCTGCGACCTCAGCGGTTCCACACAGCAGAGTTTATTTTAGGCTTTGCACAGTGTGTTATGATTCCAGGAGGCGCCCAAGAACAGCGCCCCCATGTGGGATTGGGGAATCTGTCTGTATCCAGTTCCCTCTCCTTTTCCCTCCTCCGGTGCCGCTAAAGGTGAGGAGAGAATATAGAAATGGCATTCTGGCTCTTAAATGCCATTGGAATTCACAAAGGTCACTCTGTTCACATTTCATTGGGTGGAACTAGTCGCAAGGCTCCCCTGGATAGGCCTGGAGATAGGGAGCCTCCGCACAGTTGAATCACCGGGAACATTTTCTCCCTCTCTCACGCAGTCTTGTTTCGCACCTCTGCAGTCCTGCACACTCTGTGGTCCCCGTATGAGAAGGTCATTCTCTCTCCATTCTCAAGGGCTGATGGACTCTCTTCAACTTCCCTGGGCTACATCTGTCAGAGAAGAGCAACATTACACAGACAGACTTCTCTTGCTACCATTCATTGCTACATACGCGCGCGCGCGCGCACACACACACACACACACACACACACACACGAGAATAGTGAAAAGGGCAGAAACGGAAACCTCCTAGGACACTGACATGACACCTACTTCATGAGTGAGATTATTGCTGAGGTTAAACAAGATAATAAATATAATCTCTCTAGATTAACTCCTGGTTATTGTAAGCACTGAAAATTATAGTTATTACCACTATTCCTTGTTGTAAAGCCTCTTTTGACATGAAGCACTTATTTTGACTCAATTCATATTCCTGAGTACCTGAAAATTATAATTTGAAACTGATGTCCATTTGTCTTTTTCAAATCAAGCCTGGGTTCTCCCTGGTGAGCCAAGAGCATGACCAGATGCCGTGTCTTGAGGTCTCGGAGGCAGTAATGGCCTCGCTCATGGACCCCCACTGTGTGGTTCGGCTGGGTTAAGCGAATGCCCCAACCAAGTATGAGTGTCTCACAGTCCGGGGGAAGGGGCTGCTCCTCCCACACACAAGGCTGCCATGGATTCTCTTCCACTGTGTCTCTGTGACAGTCCAGGCAGGAAATTCGGATGTGGTGAGTCTCACTGTGGCTCTGAATATTGTTCTGCAAGTGGCACTGTCCTTGGCCAAGTGAGTCAGTTGGCTGTACTCATTCTGAATGGGGCTCAGGAAGGCAGACATGTGCCGGGGGCACAGAGGGAGCATCACAAAGCCTCCTCTTAGCATGTGTTGCAGGAACTTGGCTTGTACTTTATGGGATTACTTTAGTTTTCTCACTGCAACTCCATGAACCAGCTCCTTGAACTAGGTACACTTATGGCCCCATTTCACTTCTGGCGAAAAGGAGGCTAGAAGAGGCGGAGTCAAATTGGAAGCATCTTGAATAGCCGAGGGAAGCAGATGCTCCCAACTCAGCCCTGCTTAACCACTGCTTTCTCCACAGCCCTGAGGTCCTTTTAAGTTACTGGAGTGTAGGTGATGCTAATTAACTACTTCTCACTTGCATAAAAAGAAAAATGTCACAGTCCTTTAAGATAATGGAGTATCTTGTATGTAGCCTAACCACGGAGAGAATAAAATAACATTTCTGCCAATAGAATATTCTTCACTTTGTTTCCTTATTGCAGTCACAGCAAAAAGCAGAAGAAAACGCCCTTCAAGGCTCTTTTTACCCCCCTTCTGTTGAAAGAAGGCAGCTTGCTCTCTCTAGAATCCTCCAGAGACGCCTCCACAGTGCAGGACTCCAGCAGGGACCTGAGAAGGGACAGTTTAAGAAAGGGATGTGGCAAGTCCCTGGAGCTTGTAGGTAGAACAATGTCCCACACACTGTTGCCTGTACATACAGTGCATGCACCCCTCGTTTCAGTTTCGTAATGGGATATTAAGTGTGTCCCACCACAAAGGTTGTGCAATGCTCACAGACCTCCCATGTAGTCCTTAGAACTGCACGAAGTGTAGATTCTTGGGCCCCTACCCCATTTCCTGTGCCTGGTTCAGGATGGGGGGCACCTGCTGCCAGTGCTGATTGTGCAGGTGATGTGGGAAGTCATTGGGATTTGCTTCTAGATCTGCCAGGTTCAAGATCATTGATGCTTCTGCAGTAAAAGGAAAAAGATTTGATGTTTGATATTAAGGGAATGAACAAGTCAGTTTTTGCACACACATAGTTGTACTTGTTTTGGTGCTTTCTTAACATGAAATGTGTTGGGGTGCAGAGGAATGTTTCAGGTAAGGAGGCAAGATGCAGAAGTGCATCCAGAGTTGAGATTGTACATTATTAAAATAAACCAAGAAGAAAAGACTGGAAGGAGATCAGGAAAGACCGAAGGTTAAGCCCAGGGTGTTTATCTCTAGATGGGATTACAGTGATTTGCTTTCTCCTACTTGTACTTTAATTTCCCAGTTCTTTAAAATAAACATATATTTTATTTTTTAAAAAAAGTCCCGAGGAGCCAAACAAGGAGAATTTTTTATAATGATTTAATGTTGGGGCCCTAAAATAGAGAAAATCTGGCTAAATATTCATTTGAGCCTTAGTTGAAAACACAGGAACTCTCCTATCATGATTGCCTTGGGAAGGATCTGCTATCGTATGTCAGGTGATGGGATAAGTAGTCTGGTATTAGGAAGCAATATTTTAATATATTTTTAGGTCATTACTGCTATTTTTGAGGGCGTATAGATTTTTTTTTTTTAGGTTTTTTTTGAGACGGTCTCGCTTTGTAGTTCAGGTTGGCCCAGAGCTCAGCCTCAAACTCATATCACAGCAATCCTCCTGCCTCTGCCTCCTGAGTGCTGGGATGACAGACGTGAGCCACCACGCCCGGCACTGTGGTATGTGGTACTGGTTGCTGCTGGGCATGAGTCTCCACGCCCAGTATTGTATGTGGTTACTGAGGATCGACCTGGGTCCTTGCACTTGCAAGACACGCACCGGAATCACTGAGCTAAATCCCCAGCCCAAGGCTTATAGATTTTTATTTTACCCTTTTTTGCTGGTCTCTGTTTTTTCATAAATGATATATTGCTGTATGTTTTTATGAGGTACAACATGATAATTCAGTTACATGCATAGTAATCCAATCAGGATAATTAGCATTTTTCTCTCATACATTGTTTCTTTTTAACTGATGCCTAAAAATTATACATATTTATGGGGCACCATGTGATGTTTAGATACATGAGTAGATTGTGTGTAATGTCCAAATCAGAGTAAGCATATAATTTTAAGTATCATTTCTTCATAGTGAAAACATTTCAAAATTCATTCTTGTAGCTTTTTTGCAACCACATTATATATTACAGTTATCTGTAGTGTCCCTACTGTGCTGTAGAGCTGCAGATCCTGCACAATAGGACACCAGGGAATTAGATCTAGGTTCTGTTGCTGGAAATTGTAAAGACATCACATTTGAGAACCTGGTCCTTGTGACACACAGCTGAGGACAGCCATTCTCCCATGACAGGTTAGGCTTCTCTGACCACAGCAGCAGAAATAGACTCTGACTAATTTAAATGAAAGAGGAGTTTTGGAGAGTGTGAGACAGTACAGCCCAAGAGTGATGCAATACAACAGGACAGCCAAGGAGGCTCCCCTCCCGTTTGCTCTCTGTCACTGGGCCACGCACATGACTCACGGATGAGAATCTAGTTGTCCAAATTTGGGTCACAATGCCTAACTATCCCTTGGGAGTGGTGAGAAAATACAAAGTTTCCTTGATGGACAACCCATAGAGTCAGTGGTGGGGGAGAGGTGTTCTGCAGGCGCAAACATGATAGACAAGGCAGGATGCCATGCAGCGCATCCAACTGTGGGCTGCATTCTCTTATCTACTACTTCAGACCTCTGTCTTAATCAGTTTATCAGAGATGTAGCAATGAATATGTTTCCTGGAATTCAAGAAAGTCATTTTTTTAACTTACAGTACAGGATAAACCATATTTTTTAATAAGTGGATGGAAAAGTTTTCTTCTTTTTTGTTCTGTGGAAAAATATTCTAGAAGAACCTAAAGAAAAATCCAAAGACTGAGAAATTCTGTATACTATAAATTTCTCTTAGATACTAATGCATTCTACAATAAAGAAAACTGTCAGTCGTTTGTATTTCTTAGAATGTTTTAAATTTGTGTCGCTAGAGTAGATTAGACTATAAAGAAATGTTTTCTTTTTAAATTAATTTTTAATTGATACATAATGTTGTACATATTCAGGGGGTGCCATGCGGTGTTTTGATTGATCTGTACCTTACACATGTTGAAGTAGTAATACTACTACTAATAATAGTAGTAGTAGTAACAGTAATAAAAAGAAACTATTTCAAAAGCAGGGCACAGGTAGAGAGCGTCCGGGTACCTTGTGATTTAAAGGACTTGCTGTCTTTCCATTTTTCTTTTCCCTCACTGGCATCTTGACCTTTTCAAGTTAACTTTATCATGGTCAAATACAGTTGCTTACAACAACTGAGATGCTTTGCTTCGATATTTACAAACCAAAGAGGAGATAAGGGAGAGAGAGACATCTCAGTTCCTTGAGATCGTGAGTTGAGTCTTTTTATCTAGTTTGAGTTGGTCTGTTTCATGCCAGAGGCAGAGGATGTGATAGACTGATGGGCTGAAGCTTATGAACTAGTCACTGGCAGGGAAGGTGGGATTATGACTGGCATAGAGTCATCAAAACTCCAAAACTTCATCTAACTCAAGAGACTATGGCAGAGGGATGAATCCTTGGACAAAACTAGATTTTCTCTAGAAAGGAGGAAGGGAGCATTCTGATAAATAGCCAACAGTGTACTATGTAACTTGGCTTCATGTTCATTTTCAGTGTGAAAACCTTTTTTCTGGGACATTCACTCTTCAAACTAGAGTTTATAGACTATATCATAGGGTGTGTTTTAATTTGACATTCAGTGTTTCCACAGTTGATCAAGCTGTTTGCACACCTTTCTATTTATCAGACCTGTCCTTTCATATTTGAAAGCAGTGGCTCACACTAAGGTGTCAGGTCATGGCTATAGTTGTGCACCCTTCTGTCTCTTGTGTTAGTCTGTTCTTCTCCAGCACAGTGTCTGAAATACAGGAGAAGAGACTCAAGAACCATTTGTGAAATTCCTTCTTAGAACTCAATTCACACATCATCCCTTGTAGCCTTCTTCCATGATTACTGTTCATTTATCTTTCACAGTACTCTCCTTGTGTTCTCATGTGGCCTCTTGGATCCTGCTTTGATTTCTTGTTGGTTTTCCTCACTAACCTGGAAGCCTTGCATCCTCAGAGAGATAAGAACTTACTCTTCTCAAGAGCAGCTAAGAAGCATATGAAGAAATGCTCAACATCATTAGTCATTCGAGAGATGCAGATGAAAACAACATTGAGATTTCATCTCACTCCACATAGAATGGCTGCCATCTCAGAATCAGCCAACGGCAAATGTTGGCGAGGCTGCGGAGAAGAAGGAACCCTTCTCCACTGTTGGTGGGACTGTAGACTCGTACAA
>PVIR01025557.1:0-24810 GCA_004026965.1 Petromus typicus | reverse complement strand
TAGGATAAATACCCAAATGTCACTAGGTTACACAAACTGTTTCTACTACTTTTCCTTCTACTCTCTCTCTCTCTCTCTCCTCTCTTCTCTCTCTGCCTTCGTCTATCTCTCTTGGTTATTTATCAAACTGAGTAGCTCTAGGGAGAAATCTATGTATGAAAAAAGTGTTTTCAGTCAACAGTCAGCAAGGATTAATGAACTGCTAAAAGCCCATATGCCAGCGACATATTTTCCTTGTTTTTGTATTATTTTTTAAATTGTTCTTTTACTCTTTACTACTTTCTGTTTATCTGTTAATTCTTTATTTTTCTTTTTCTGGTTTTCATTAATGGACATCATTTTGTTCTGTAGGGAAGAATTTAGATGAAATTTTCCATTATTTTATTTGCTTATTCCTATGTTAAAATGGATCACTTACAGTATCATTAAAATATTTTTTAATTTTTTCTAGTTCAAATTATATGACATTTTTTCTTTTTATGACATATCAAATACTTGAGAATCTTTCATAGATATTATAAATTTCAAATTTAACATTGTTTTAATTTAAAATACTTACTCTGAAAAGCAAACATTATGCATATTTTCAACTATTTAAATTGCCATTGTTTCTTTTTTCTCTACTTCATTGAATAAAAATAAATAAATAATGAGAGTTCAATGACTCTTAATGGCAATATGCCTCCGATACAAATAAAGTCAGTATCATTGTTGAGAATATTGTTTAATGCTACAAGCATTTATTGATTTTTTCTAGTTTTCTTATAATTGAAAAGAAAGAAATGTTACATTAATACAATGATAAGAAATTTCTATTTGTTAGTTTAAATCTTTCAGTGTTGTGCAACTTTATTATTAAAGCCAAAATTCATTTGCTGTTTTTATATCTTTCTCAGGAACTGAACTTGTAGTTACTATATATAGTGTCTATATTTCCCAAATAATTCTGATTTCTTGAGTTTTATTATTATTTTATTTTTTATTTCTTTATTTATTTTATTTATTTATTTATTTATTTTTTTAGGTTTTTTGAGACAGGGTCTCGCTTTGTGGTTCAGGCTGGCCCTGAGCTCAGCCTCCAACTCACATCACAGCAATCCTCCTGCCTCTGCCTCCCGAGTGCTGGGATTACAGGCGTGAGCCACCACACTCGGCACTGTGGTATGTGGTACTGGTTGCTGCTGGGTGTGGGTCTCCACGCCCAGTATGGTATGTGGATACCGCGTATTGAACCCGGGTCCTTGCGCTTGCAAGACAGGCGCCGGAACCACTGAGCTAACTCCCCGGCCCGAGTTTTATTATTTTTATATTAGCATAACAGCTTTACATTTTTAAGTGTTTAATTTCAATGTTCCATTTTAGAATCAATCTACTTAATTTATGTTTCTATTAGTATATGTTTCCAGTATAATTACATTCATAACAGGAGTTAGTATACATATATGATACAATTTAACTTTTTTATACCCTTTTTTTCCTTTCTTCATCTTCCCCTTCATCTCTTTGTCCCTTTCTCTTTTGGAAAATATATGTCATCATTTTCCTATAATCTATCTTTTATTTTGAGCTTAAGTGTGATTTTTAAACTGGTTGGTCTGATTTAGTTTATTTAACACTCCCGTTCTAGAGGTACATTCGTTTTCCTACTCACAACTCCAATCTATCCTTTGTGTTGGAGTGGTGGTGCATTTGTATGAATATGTTTTGTTTTTCACTCATTGCTTTGAGGACATAGGTCCTCTTCCAAGATCGCTATTATGTATTGTGCCCATATACACAAGGGTATGCATGTATTACTATAGCATATTTTAAGTCTTTCAGGAAAATAACTACAAATGATATTGCTGAGCTATATGAAATTACTACTTTTAGCTTTGTGAGAAATCTCCATATTGACTTCCACAGTGATTGTACTTTCATCTTCCTAATGGCTCTATGTTCACTCTGACTCTTTGTAGGCAGGTGAACACTGAGTCATGATTTGTAATTCACTTAGGTAATTCGATATTTTAATCAGATTGTTTAGTTTGTTATATATTATATAAATTGTCTTAAAGTTATAATTAACATTTATTGTATAGGTATTGTATTCTGCTTGTCGTATGTGGTTACTGGGGATCAAACCCAGACCCCTGCACTTGCAAGGTAGATGCTAGAACCACTGAGCTAAATACCTGGTCTCCTTTTCTGTTTTCTAATTATTGTTAATATTTTAATTTTTTTGCATTCATATAAGCTGTTTACTGCACTGTATTTTATTAATGGTTTCTGTTTGCTTTTTAGTAGTGGCTTTAGAGACTGAAATATGTACTATGAAAATTTTCACTGTACATATATTAATTATAATGATAGAAAAATGTGGATAAATATTTATGGTATTTTACAATAGATAAGTACAATTATTCTTGTTTTTCTAGTTTCTTCTCTGTTCTTTGTATTAGTTCACATGGGTCCTATTTACCGTTTTACTGATGCCTTTACATTTTCATTTCTATAGAAGAGTATTTCAGGTAATACTTTGTAATTTAAACATTTGTACTTTAATCTGTTTCAGAGTTGTTCTTTCTCTGCCAAGACATATATTCATATTTATTTTGACATGACCTTTTTAGACTAATTGCATTAACAATAGCCTTTTAAGACCCTTTTAAAAAAATTTATATTATTCCATGTTTATACTCTGCTTATTCTTTGTCAAAAATTCATATTTTCTTTTGTCTTTGAATATTGATTGAGGTTTTCACTTAATCTTGTACATTGTAATTATATGAAAATACCATCTGTGAGTTCTTTGATCTAGTGTTGTTTTCTTTAGGCAGTTAGTATCTCAGGGCAGAATCAAATGAACAATTTATCTCTTCTGAAGAACACATTAATTCAGATATAACTCAATTCTTTCTTATTTTCTTCACTGTACCCTGTACTTTGTTGTCTATAACTTGACCTACACATATATCATCCAAAAATGAGACAGAAACTTACTTTACTTGTAAATAATACCAATGCTCCCTTTTTCAGATAGTCTTTGTTCTAGGATTTCTCCCTTAATTTCCAGAAGTTATTTCCACAATTGAATCTGGCAATACCATTTCACAAACATCACATATTACGTACTGGCTCTTTGTACAACCTTTTCTGAAATCATAGACTTAAAGACAGGAAATCCATTTTATGCTTGATCCTTCTTCCAAAATTTACTTGCAACTTTTGCTCAAAAAAAACCCAAACAAACAAACAAAAACACCACCAAATCGGACTTTATTAATTTTCGCTGAGCCTTCAGCTATTTAGGTGTTGCCTTATTATTTGGTCAAGAGTTTCAATTGCCATTTAGAGAAAGAGGCATCTTCTGTAAATTTTTCTCCCAACTCTACAAAAATATATATCATTAAAAATATGTATGGATTCTTCTGATAGATCAGAGTCTAATATATGTTAGCATAATTTTCGAAGTTGTCTTCCATTTGTTGCTTGAATATACAATAAACGGTTTATAATTTGGAAAATATAAATAGTATAATATCCAATAGATAAATTTATTTTCCTTTTCTTTTTCTAGTTGCAGTGAGATATACTTTAATTGTCCATCCAGGCACATGTTCTGACCCTCAGTAAAAGCCTTAAAGAAAGAATTTTTCTGTGTGAACATTTATATGGCATATGTAATAATAATATATTATTATAATAATTATATTATTAGATAATTGTTATATATGCTCTGTATGTAATCCATGCACACATACATACACACACTATACATATGTGTAAAAATCAGACATGCACTGCTTATGTTTTCTTAAAAGGAGCTAAAAGGAGCTAATTCACATAAGAAAAAGCTGCCACATATTTTCCTTCCCATGGTTTTAAAATCTAGCCATGTATTTTTAAAAAGGTTTTTTTCTGCTTTGTTATTGCTGCTTTATTATTGGCATAGAACTGCAGGAAATTTAAACAAAAATACATTGGAATTAGCTATAAAAAATTCTGTGCTTCCATGTGGTTTAGTAACTACATAGTGGTAATATCTTACATTTTACAAAAGCCATAGAAATAATACTCTGAACTCCCTCCACATATAATTAAATAAATGTATTTTATATTTTTTCATTATAGAATTAAAATTGTGTAAGTATCCTCATAGTCAAAAGACTGTTTCCCTAATAGATCAAAGGTAATATGTACATTATCTAAGCGGGAAGACTTCAGAGAAAAAGTCAAGGTAACCAGGAGTGGTGGCTTATGCCTGAACTCCCAGCACTAGGGAGGTGGAGGCAGGGGTGTTGTCTTAAGTGCAAGGCCAGCTTGTGCTAAATAGTGAGTTCAAGGCTAGCCTGAAATACAAAGTGAGACTTTGTTTAAAAGAACAACAACAACAAAAAAGATAATGCAATATGTTTCATACTTGTCTAACCACTATAAAGGTTGTATTTACACTATATAAAACTAGAAAATTCATAATATGAGAGAGAAAAATATAAATTAAATATTGAGATTTTCTACCAAGCTAACAATACACAATAATTAGATATATTTCAAAGAATAAGAGGACCAGGGATTTAGTTCAGTGATTCTTGTGCCTGCCTTACAAACACAAGCTCCTGAGTCAGATCCAGCAACTACATACAACAGTTCCGGGTGTGGTGACTCACACCCACCACAATCAGGAACACATAGCACAATTCTGGGGATAGTGGCTCATGTTTATAATCCAAGAACTTGGGAGGGAGAGGCAGGAATACTCTTGTGAGGTTGAAGCTGAGTGCAGGACCAGCCTGCACTACAAAGCGAGGTCTTATCTCAAAAGAAATAAAAAAAAAAAAAAAAAAAAAATTAGAGAAGAGGAAAATAACAAGAAATAACTGTTCAATATTTGACAATGAGAAAATATTTAAAACATACAAAGACATGGAAAAATAAAATTACTTCAGAAATTCGATGCTGTACAATACTGTAATAAAATATTTTGTCAATAAAAACATGCTGAACACAAAAACTTTCTTATAGATATCTATAACTTCAACTTTGAGTTAAATATTCTGATTTTCATTTGTTTTGGTATTATATATATATATGATTTAGAATCTTCCTATGAGATGAAATGTATTTTGCTTAGTAATAATATAAAACTTTTATGAACAGTGGAGATTTTCATTAAATCTTGCTTCATAAGATATAGTTATTAATAAATGTGCTCAGTAAACAGAAATGTGAGTTTCTCTTTGATTTCATCTCTTTTGGATATATACAAGATAGCATTTATTTCAGCTGTTTTTCATTGAAGAATCTGCACATTTTTTTCCATAATGGAAGAACTAATATACATTCTTACCAACAGTATATAACAGCTCCTTTCTCCACTTCCTCACCATTTGTTAATATTTTTCTGGATGAGTCAATTTAGGGTGAATTATATTATTTTCTGTCACTAAAATATGAAATAAAGTTAGGTGACCTTCAGGCAACGACTGAATAAGACAGTGCATTTTATACATATAATATCATATTATATTTTTATATAATAATATATATTTATATATATATAACATTATATATATACATAATTTTGAATTGTAATAAAAAAGAAATTCTCTTAGTTACACAGACATGAGTGGATCTGGAAATAAAAAAAAATAGGTATAGAAAAACAAAAATCTCATGACCTCTCTTACATATGAAAGATAAGGAAAGATAAATGAGAACTGAATAAAATAGAAATCACTAGAGACTGTAAAATGAGTACAGAGGAATAATAGTAAGAATTTCAGTAGAAGTACACAAACATTATAAGTTAGAAAGTATTTTTTTTTCCTGTACAAAGTTAGGGTATCTCATGTAAAGCAATCTGTGATATATTTCAAAATGACTAAAATAATATGAAGTTGTCAGAGTAAATATGATTAATGTTTGAAGATGTAGAAATGGTTATTACAAATTTTTAAATGTGCCAAAATACTGAAACTATCTATAAAATGTCCAAATATTATGTTTGCTATTTCACCACCAGAAGAGTCTGTAGTTGAAAAGGGATGAAAATGATACAACTCAAATAAATATATAAAATTGACACCTAAAAATTAACCCAGCATTGTTCGGGGATTTAGCTCAGTGGTTCCTGCACCTGCCTTTCAAGAGCAAAGGCCTGGGTTCAATCTGGTAACCACATACCACATGCTGGTTGTGGTGACTCACCCGTACCAGCAATCAGTACTACATACCACAGTGGTGCCGGCGTGGTGGTTCACTCCCAATACTCAGAAGGCAGAGGTAGGAGGATTGTTGTGAGTTTCAAGTCTTCCTGGGCTACACAGTTAGCTCAGGGTCAGCCAGAACTACAAAAGAAGATCTTGCCAAAAAACAAGCAAGCAAATAAACAAACAAACTAAAAACATAATTGTGTAATAAATTATAACTTCAGATTTCAATTTATATAATGAACACAGATTTAGATGTATTTAGTATAGAACTTTGTGCTCAAAATAAATGTGCAGATATATCATAAAACAGGCATTTATAATAATATATTTCAAAATCTAATGTACTAACAAACTGGGAATGATTTACTTAATCATACTCAGAACCAAAATCTTCAAACTTGCAGTATATTAATTGTAAAGTTCAGATATGTAATTTCTTACATTTGATTATTACAGTAACTAAAATGATAAAGATTACAGAAGCCATTTAAGACAAAATATGTGTATTTGTTTTTAGCTAAAACAATATGTCATATCACTATCAAAATTATTTACACACAGGGAGCATCTATTTTTTAAATCACAGGCTGAAGAAGACTTCAGTTGTATTTGTAATATCTTCACCTTGAAACTTGACAGCAAAGAAAGCATTACATTAATATATCTCATGCATCCTTGACATTTGAATATGTTTCAAGATGATAAATGTGTTTGGATGATATGTGTACACCATTACAAGAATTGGCATATAATACCTAAGAGGATTATATATGAGGTAGTAGAATAGGTCCAACTATTACTCATGCTTAGTCAAATCTGAACTGTTCAATGAAATATCTAATTATTCTTAATATAAAATAATGAAATATATAACAAATATATGTTCTCTGATATATTAATATATTCATATAAAATATTCACTAAATTTTGTGCATTTTTATTATTTAAATCCAATTATGATGAAACTAGGAAAATAATATGATGCAAAAGTTATTTATATTTATGTCAATATTTTTATTTCTTTCATAATTTTCCAATATAATTTCATAATATTCAATGATATTCCATATTTGGTTGTTGTGCTTAAATTTTAGATTTAATTATATTCGTGAGACGGTCTTCTTTTCATCTCTCCATCATGGAGTCTCTCAGCCTTCTGAGTCACAGTTCTCGTATGCATCTCATCCCTGAACACATTAGCAACTTATAAAAAGATGTACTCTGGACTTTTGGTTTTGTTATCCTCGTTTAGTTGCCTAGTATGATATTGCCCAATATTTTCCTTGTCTTCAAAAGCATCAAGTATCCATCAGGTAAATTCAACCCATAATATTTTTGTTACTTTATCCTATGAGTGCGACATAGCTTTCCATGTATTTCTAAAAATCATGTGTTTTAAATTTAATCTATTTTATTCAATGTGTTATAGAGAGCCAAGACAAATACTTATACCAAGAAACCAGACTTTGTGGAACTCTCAGAAATTTGATTCAAGAAATCACTAATTGGATGTGATCTTCAGTTAGAAATATTCATGCCAAATTTTAACGGGAATGAAAATAGCTTCTTTGAATTTATCCTATGGATATTTACTTATTTAAAGTTAGTTAAAATTATAATTTCTTAGAAATATGGACTACCTATTGTTATTTTATAAATATTTGCTTTATTGTATTTACTATTATTGATTTATACTACTATAATGGCTTTCAAGTATGAAACATTAGGGACACAATTGTGTAATCAATACACCTTAAAATATAATTTAATTTTTTATTATATCTCATTGAACTGAATTTGAAATTCTTTTGAATGTTGCACTAAATCTAAAGCTGGTAACATTTGGATAAAGAATTCAAGATCGAAGCTCTATTCAGACTATTGTCTCCATTTTATCTTTTTTTTTTTTTGAGAGAGAGATTTTACTTTTACTAATACTACATAATATTTTTTCACATTATTCAATTAATTTGTAGAATGTTCTGCTCTTGTATATGAAATTATTAAATTATTCTTCCAAAATGCTTAGTCAATTATTCAGACTATGACTGTTTATAACTATTTTGTTTATAACTATGATTGAATTGACTCCAGTTGCACTATCATGTATCATTAATATAACCATCTTGGGTCATATTGCACTATAAGGTTTCTGAACTCTCTTAAATTCTTAATGTATCTATATAAGGAGAAACGGTGAGATATTTCATTCTTTTTAAAAAGTACTTGGATAATAAAATAATTTAGACCTTTGTATTATGGATATATCATTGATGAAATGTAATTCCACATTATTAATAAATTATCAATATATTTATTTTATTATGAATTTTATATTAGTAAGAAAAAAAATGTCCATTAATGTTTACCTCACCAGTTTTCCTCAGGGTATTGGGAACTATGTCCATGAAATATTATCCCTATAGTATTACAACCCCTAAAATAATAGTTTGATGCATGGCAAGTGATTAGAAAGAGTTGTGTCAGTACCCCAGAAAGATGTACTGATGCACCAGCATCACTGAATTAAAGAAAACTTATTTACTCTACTCAGTGGTCATTCCTATATAATGATTTAAATTTACTTGAAATTAATAGCAAAAACAATAGCAGAAATCAATTAAACTACAACATCCATTATGGTATTTAAAGGTGAAAAGGTTTAAAGGGCTTTTTTATAATTACTTGTGTTTTGATATTTTATATAAATATTGAAGAAAAATATATATGATATGTATTTTCTTATACATATGACACTGATATCAAAGTAAAAAGAATTGTGAACATTTTCTTCCTATTTCACAGTACCTATTGCATATTTTATAACTGATTTACACCTTTTCTCAAGCCAGAGAACCGCTATGGTAAAATAAAAAATGTTCAAAAGGCAAAGGGGAAAGGGAAATAGAGGTAAGTAAGGAAGGGAAAGAAAAAATTTGATAGTAAAAAAAGAAAAAAGAAAAAAACTTCAGTATATAGAGGAAGGGAGTTGTAGCAGTCCAGGGAAATGGGAAAAGATAATTAAAATGTGTCACGTACTGGTACAAATCCTCAATGGTGACTATTATTATAATGTATATATAAACTGTACCAATAAAATTAATTAAAATTAAAAAACATTTTGATAAACAGAATATTTTGCAAATAATTTATGTGTCTTCACATCTATAAGCAAAAGTTCTTAACTATTATAAAATACTGTAATTAAAGCTAATGTCATAATTTACCAAGTATTACTAAAATTTCCCTTTTTTTTTTACTGAGAACTTCTATAGCACAAATGTAAGCTTTTTGAACATGTATGGACATTTTTCATATATGTTCTTTGTATATTGTTTTTGTTATCATCTATTAACTTTTTTCAGAATATGAGCTATTATTCAATAAAATCGTTTTTTTGGGTAAATGTACATACAGACTAAAGTAAAGTATTAATGGCATAAAGAAAGTTTTATAATATTGATATAATGATACAGATAAGTTAAATTCATTTACCTTTAACTAAGACTTGTTATCTTCCTAATTATTAAGTTAGGCTTTATAATCTAATTATGAAAAAGATCTGGTATAGTTATTTGTAGCACTGTCCTTAGAAATTAGAAAAATATCATGTATGTAAAGCATTTTAAAGCTTTTTAAAAAATATATAGTTACTTTTTTAATAAAGTCTTGTTTGAACAGGAAAAATATTAGAAAAATATTTATATAAGTAATGAGTAGTTTCAGATTTTTAATTTGCTACGACCTGGAAACAAACTTTATAGATATTACAAATCAGGCTATGACTCTACATACACATGAGCACAGACTCCTCATCCATTAAATTAGGTGTTTCTATTTAAAATGTCAAGGGAAATATTATGTCATCAGAGTCAATGAAAGAGCAGGAGACAGAACAAATGTCATAAATCATGTGTTCACATAAGTCATGACAGAAAATTTCCTCAAAATGAATAAAGAATTTGACACACAAATAAGTGAGGCATATGTGATTCCAAATACTCATGAACAAAATAATCTACACTGAAACATATAATAATCAAGATTCCAGAAATTTGGCACAAGAATAAAACATTAAAAGCTGTCAAATAAACAAATGTACAAAGGAAAGCACATCGGTGTCACAGAAGATATCTCAACATTTAAATTAAAGAGATCTTAGATCTTGGGGGAGAAGAATGCAGCCAGAACCCTTGCGGTGAATTCCAGTCCCCTATGAATTTCACAGCAAAAGGATTAATAAACAACAAACAACAAAATTGGAACCTTGAAAAAAGGCTGAGCATGGGCTCGAATCTTGCTAATCTGAGCAGCAGTTACAGAAGGTAGCCCAATACCTGGTGTTCATCTCACCTTTACTCCTTTATAAGCCTTCACACCCAAAATCCTAGCATGCATAAGGCAGGGTGAATATCCACAATAATTCTTCTAAATCAAGATCCCACAGGGCAGAGCATTCTTATTAAGTCTAAAGTACTCAGGCTGAGCTTGTACTTGTAATTATCCTCACTCTTTTTTTTATTCAAATATTTATTGGTACATTATATATACACATCATAATTGCACTCAAAAAAGAGAATTTGTACCAGTGTATGATACAACTTAATTCTTTTTTTTTTTCCCATTCCCTTGGGTACACTACCACACCATCCCCATATATATAGGCTTTGTTTCCTTTTTTAAAATTATCATCTCATTATATTTTGCTCTGGTTATTTACCCCCTCATCCTATTTCCCTTTGAATATTTTATATTTCACAGTATCTACCATATAGTCTAGAAAACATTACATCTTCATCTCACTCTTTTCAAGTCCTAGGATAACAGACCTATATCACCATGCCTTGCTTAAATTATTTTTAAGGTTGCATTTTTTAAAATTTTGTTTTGAGCTAAATATGCCAAATATTTTAAATGTAAATATGAAAAGAATTAAATTGTATTGTTTTAATTAAAAATTAATTTTTATAGAATTGGGTAAATTGGACTGGTGATTTAGCTCAGTGGTTCCAGTGTCTGCTTGGCAAGCACAAGATCTCAAGTTCTATTGTTACTACATACCACACTGCTGGGCATGGTAGCTCAGGCCTGTAATCCCAGCACTCATGAGGCAGATGCAGGAGGATTGCTGGGAGTCTGAGGCTAACCTGGGCTACATGGTGAGGTCAGGGCCAGTCTGAACTTCAAAGCAAGACGTTTTGTCAAAAAATAAAACAAAACAGAACAAAAAAGAAAGAAAGGAACAAAAGATATAAAATTAGGTAAATTATGTATTTTGGGCAAATTATATGTTTATAACATTTGATTTTTTGCCTGTTCCCTTTGTCTGCGACCCCCAGAAAATATCATAATTTTAATTATTAAAATGTATGAAAATAACTCTATTTATTGTTTTATTCTATTGACTGAATGAATCGATTGAAAAAGTATGTCATATAACTATAAGAAAAGCTTTGTGCTTATTGTTTCTCAAAAAGAGCAGTTATTCTTTATTTTGCATTTTATTTCTTGGGCTATTGTATTAAATTTCTTTTCTACTAATCACTGAAGTATACTCTTCTTTTACACATTCTATTACAAGCTACACTTTTATCAGCTAAACTCTTAGGGTTTTTTCAAATAAAATTTAAGAGACTATTTTATCAACACAAACCTGGGAGATTTTATACTGTAACTATAAATTGTGATGTATCAACTTCCCTAGATTAGGTAATTTCCACAGGATTGTTAGAGCACAATGGTAGGCATGTCTGGCTTAGTCATGGGGGTGTGATCTTGGCTTTGTAAGCAGTCTGTGGCCCATTATTTTCTGTTTCTCTTCTCTTGCTCTGTTTCCCGTTTGTCCTGCACTAGACTGTTTTGTTCCAGCACTTCCTTTCTCTTGCCTTGGAACCACCCAGCCAATGTCTGAATCATCTGAAACCATGGACCATATTAAGTCTCCCTTTCTTAAAACTGTCATGCAAGTGTCAAATATTGTCCCCTGGCAATGTACAGGCAAAGCCAGGAGTTTAGCAGTCATGGTTGCTTCTTGAAGCAGACACAGGTGTAAGGATACTCAGAGTTAAATCCCCTCAAAGCAAAGTTTATTCAGGCCACAGTCTAGAACAGTTCAGCTCATGTTCTGTTGGGTTCCTTTGTTTTGGGCTTATGATAACACAGAAGTACAATAGTTATGTCAGGGAGAATGGTACTGAGCAAACCATTCACCATGTTGTGGCCTAGGAGCACAGAAAAGATATAAGAGGACAAGCTGGAGTTTCCAAATTCTCTTCAGTGGATAATCCAATGACTTAAAAATTATGATTTCCTCCCAGGAGACCCCACTTTTAAAACTTTCTACCATCCTCAAGTGTGGCACAGTCCATAGAGCAAGTCTTTAACATACAGTCTAAAAAGTTTCCAGATATTCCCACCATAAAAAGATATTCTGTAAATATATATATATATATATATATATATATATATATATATATATATGAAGAATTCACATAACTATTCTTATTGTGAATTTTTTTCAGGATAGTATGTTTTCAAACATATTTGCATGTATTTATACAAATAGTGTTATTAGTTTTATTCTGAGAAAACATTTTCAGTTCTCTTGAGAACAGAGAGCAAAGCAGTAAGTCATAAGTAATTCCTCTCCTACACACTCTGTCTTATATTGATTTTTGTGTTTTATGAATTCATATACTTATTGCCCTTCATGTTCATTTTAACACTTATTTATACATGACTAGGCAGTTTTCTCAGAGACAAGGCTGGGAATGGTCATTTGCATATTATCTTTTAGAAAGTACACTGATAAATACCTGTCATCTATATATAAAGAAGAATATGCTATCTGTCTATTGTATTCAATATGTATGTTTTCAAATGAAAATTAAAATCTTACATGAACAGTTTTATTGAGCTTCTTGCTTTGAAGTTGAAATCCTGTTTGTAAAAATATCAAGGTATGTTTACACACATACAAAGGAATTATTTGGGGTTACATTTACTTATCTTACTCTATTTTAAAAGATAACAATGTTGCTGCTGAAATACTATCAAAGTCATATTCATCTCACAATTAACTCATTATTTACATAAACAATCCGGATAACATTAATTTTAATATATTTCAGGTGATGTCATGTGGAAGGGACAAAATTAATCATTGGTAATTGTGATAAATATTGGAATTTTTAGAAGAGAAACTTGCAAATGTGGTAAATTATAGAGGTTAAATATAATAGAATATAATAGATAAATATGGGACTTTTCTTCTCTGACAGCTGCATTATATTTCAAAATATTTTGTTAAGACTACTGTTGAGGGATTCCAGTGAAGATGGAAAAAACACTAGCATACGGAAACATGGTAAGAGGGATATTGAAATGAGCTTAGTTTGTTAGTGTACTTGAACAATGAACTGTTTCTAGAACAGTGTAGTTATCCATATGATGAAGGTGTTTACTCTCCGGAGCAAGGAAAACTCCTGAGGTATGGTGCAAACTTGTCAGTTAAGTACAGAAAGTAGTTCGCTAAATTTATTCAACACACTTAACAAATATTTTCATTATTATTTAGAAAAATGGAATGCAGAAAGAATTTGAAGACACAAGACACGATTTGTCTGTTAGCAACCAAGAGAAAAGAAAACTCCAGGGCACATTATTTTGTTATTATTTTTAATGTATCTTCACCAAACACTTCGATAAGGCAGTAATAAAGACCAAAATAAAATCAGCTAATTTTTTTAACATTTTGTTTCCCCTAGCAGTGAGCAAACTACATTTAATATATGTGTGATGGCTGTTTTGTTACTATAGACTAATTATTTTGGATGGTAATGCCTCTGAAATAAAACCACAGCAGTTAGACCCTCTATAGTATTATTTATTGGTTTTGTAGAACCCCATGAATAACATTTCACCATTAAAATTAAAACCATACAGGGCCAGGGAGTTAGCTCAGTGGTTCCAATGCCTGTCTTGCAAGCGCAAGGACCCGGGTTCAATCCTCGGTAACCACATACCACAGTGCCGGGCGTGGTGGCTCATGCCTGTAATCTCAGCACTCGGGAGGCAAAGGCAGGAGGATTGCTGAGATGTGAGTTTGAGGCTGAGCTGAGTGCCAGCCTGAACCACAAAGCGAGACCCTGTCTCAAAAAATCTAAAAAAATAAAAAAATAAAAAAATAAAAAATAAAACCATACAACAGGTCTAAATTTTTAGTGTACATAACCTAAGACTTCTTGCATATATTCTGATCCTAGAGCAAAGTATATGCCTGTCTATGTTTTTGTAGGACATTAATCAGACACTTTAACGGGTATGACTATATACAGTTATAGCATAAGAAATATATGCAACAAATAGTGAGGATTTCAGATACAGCAAGGAGCTCCTACTGTATTCTTATGCTTCTAAATTATATATTTTCATTTTGTAAAATATGATTAGATGTTTAAGATGATAGGTTCAATGCCCCCCACCTACACACACACATGAACAAGTATAAAACGGAGCAAAAATCATTGAGAGCAAACTATGGTATTCCTCATCAAATGAAAGATTTCTCAGCCCTACATTTGAGCAGATAAGAATTCCCTTTAGACTTTGTCAGCATAAATAGATCTTTGTCATGTGTAAATTGATCCTTCCCTCTGTGCTTTCCTCTGAGCTCCTTCCTCAGGGAGACTCATCCACACAATCAAAGATGCCTGTGGCTTCACTCTACCCTGAGAGAAGGCTTGTGCAAACGGGCTAGAAAGGCAAACACATGAACAGAGACATACACAGAGTGAAAAGCAAGCCTAAACCCTACTGAAATCTGTCATTAACAACAATGGGAAAGAGCACATGATCACACAGCACTTTTCCTACTATGAGATTTCTCTTCCTGATACGTCCTCATTTGACTCATGGAATAATTTAGGTTCGGGACCCTTGGTCTATATTTTCCATTTGAAGAATTTAAACTACAAATCAGTTTTGAAAATGATGGCCCTGTATCAAACAAGTGACACAGCTCGTGGTAAGACCTAATTTATAAATATGCTCTAGTTAATTCACTTCTCTGCTTGTAAGGCTTCTAACAAAATCAATTTTGTTATGACACTGTACTTCTATCTATAATGAAAAGAGGTTTATTAGAGATTTAAAAAGCCTCCTTAAATTTTTAATGTGAAATAATATTAATAAATCATGATCAATGGTACTTAGCAAGTTTGAGTATACATTCTGTCTGTTACATTATAAGGCTGTGTTTTCTTATGAATATAAACACCTCCATCATATGAAGAAATTCATTTCTTTCCTTAATAATCTATTCTAGGAACCAGTAGTTCCTTATATAAGATTTACTGAAGAATCAAACAATTTTGCTTTGCTGTTCCCTCTGTCTACATCAATGCCACTTTGTAAACAATTATAAGATCTGTGTGAAACATAAAAATAAGAAAAAAATAGAAAAAGCAGATTCATTCTCCCAATTGCACATGTATATCATCTTCATAAGTCCCTTTTGAGCACTTGGCTGGCTGAGATCCTGCCTCAGCACAAAAAATTCAAAGTAATAATATAAAATTTTATTTTACTTTTATTAAAAGACTAGAAAAAGTTGCAATCATAAAGAAGAGGTATGTGATGTGGTTGGTATTTCTATGTTAATACACTGAATAAATGAAGACCATTAACCTTCAGCATTTGGCTTGTCCAGCATGCAACGACACTTTCCTGGAGAGTGTGGGTTAGGCTGATTTAACACCAGAGCTGCTGAGATTGATCTCAGAACATTCTATGCCTTTGTTTTAACCAGCAGCAATGCACTTTGAAACCCTCAGAATTCATCTGAGATACCATGAGTCCTAAGCTTTATTCTATTAACCTTTAATGAAATCAATGAATCATAAACTTGTGAAATTATTGTCACAAAGAAACCATTGTGTAACTAAAGCTATTATGGGTCCATGTATTATTCTTGTTGGCAAAGAGAAATATAATTTTGTTTTTGTGTATCCCCAGCATCTGAATATTTAATAAACACAACAGGAAGATAGTTTGTCTTTTAGCCATATGGGTCTAAATGTGAAACAAAATACTAATTATTTTCTCCTAGGGCCTCTTTCTTTAAAGTTCGCAAAATAAGTCACTACTAATGCCTTTTATCATGGCATAATCTGAAAAAGTTGATGTTGGATTTTGCCTTACTTATCAAAAGGGAAGCAAAATGCAATTCATTCTCAGGACAGAAACTGCTAAAACTGTTGTTACTAGAAACTTAAGCAAATAAGCAAATATATTAATGGCATTTCCTTTCACTTTTGGGTATTTCTTAATCTGCAGGTTGTTTACATGGGTTCCTTATTATGCTGTGTCACGTAGGACCTTTCCCTCTACTGTGACAACCCTATATAATTTCAATTCTAACATAAACTATAACCATATTTTTTTTCATTTTTATGCAAGAAAAATCGTTTGTGATATAGAAAGAATTTGCCAAGAATTAATATGATGTCACTCAAGAAATCATAATCCACTGAAAATATATTAAATGTTTAAAGAACTCTAACCCCAATTCCATCATCATATAGGTTTAATCTTTTAGAAGGAAAGAAAAGAATCACTGTCTAATGATCCTTCCTCTCAATACTTTTAAGCATTGCTAATTCAATAAAGTCACTTAGCTTTAAATCATTTTTTATGACACTTGGTGGTATGGCTTCAAATATAGTAGGAATATTTATGAATTTTTAAAAATTTGATATTTTCTAAAGGATTGTTATTTAATTTTCTGATAACTTCACTCTCAGCTTGAGTGTTACATATTGTAAAAATAAAGAAAATATGTACTTTTTTCATTTTTATTAGTTAATATGTTTAACTACAAGTTATAAACATGGACTTGAAGATTTTTATCTATATTTGGGTTTAAATAGTTCCATCTAACAACTGCCATGGTAGTGAGCATTGATAATAACAATTGTACATAAAAAGTGAAACTAGAAAATAAACAATCTCTTTCCTCTAGGGTCACAGAAAATACTCACTCTTACACAAAAGAAAATAATAATCTCACTGTATTACAATCACATATTCACAAAATATTCCTCTTTTTCCTAATCAAACTTCCTTTATCAGACAGGTTTGAATTGAGGAAGACAGTGAAAATGGGTACTACTTTCGTAACTGAAGATTTCATGCAGTAGGTAAAACTGAAAACAGTGCGCCATAAAGAAAACTAGATCTGTTTCCAGAAGTATTAGAATAGAAAAACTGGGATTGTTCCAGGAGTTTAAGACAATCTCACACGATAAGTGTCATTGTTTGGATGTGAATTGTCTCCCCATAAGCTGAGGTCCAGTGATCAGGATTCCATCCCCAGAGCAGCAGGTCTCAGAAGGCGACTGGACTGTGAGGGTGCTGACTTTATCAGTGGATTCAGCTATTGATTAAATGTACAATTTGATACCACTATGGGGGGTGATGGAAACAGGTTTCCGCTAGTGAAAGTATGTGTGTGTTAGGAGTATCATCCTCAGGGAATCTGTCTCCTCTCTATCCCATTTCTCTAGGGTTTTTCATGTCTCTTGGTGGTCATGAGGTGAACAGCTTTTTTTCATGTTTATCCATCTGTCATCATATTTCTGCAGTGGAGATATTTCTGCATATAATAGTAATAGACCAAGCTGACCAAGGTCTGAAACTTCTCACACTGTGAGCCCAGGGAAGCCTTTCTTTAAGTTGTATATCCAGATATTATGTCATAGAGACAGAAAGTTGACTGATACACTATATTAGGCTGGTTTCTCACTGCTGAGGTACAAAACATAGGGAAATAAATTAAAGGAAGCGAGGATTAATTGAGAGTTTCAGGGGATTCATACAAGGAGGGCCATCTCCAAGATGGGGACATTAGGGGGGAAGAGTATGGCATAGTGAAGCTGCTTAGTTGATGATATGTGAAGTATACAGGAAACAGCTAGAGAGGAAGGGGTGGGTGAGGGACTGTTTGTAAGTCCCTGAGGTATTTTGTTTTCCTATAATCTCATCTCTTGAATCATGTCTAACTTCAACCTCCTGCAAGGATCATTTTTATCATACTCAGATTAAATTTTATTTAAAACCGTAGGCCTAACTCTCACTGCTTTAAATATCTCCTTGCTTAATATTAACCACCACAGTAACTAAGCTCCATATAGTACAGGCTCCCTTACAGTTATTTCTCTGATATATTTTTGGTGTTCAGAATTTTACCTCAAACTGTAGAAACTAACTGCTGAGCATGAAGCGAATAAAAATGAGAAATATAATTAGTTCATAAAGTGATGACATTAAGCAAATATTTTCAAAAGTATAAAATCAAATATTATATACTAAATTAGAAAATACATGTAAAAACACATTCAAGCCTTTGCAGTAGTTATTTTATAGTGACCTATAAATTATGCTTCAAAAAACTCTATAAGAAATTAGATCTTGGACTGGGGATTTAACCCAGTGGTTTTGGAGCCTGTCTTGCAAGCGCAAGGGCCCGGTTCGATCCCCAGCAACCACATAACAATACTGGGCGTGGAGACTCACCCCAGCAGCAACCAGTACCACATACCACAGTGCCGGGCGTGGTGGCTCACACCTGTCATCTGAACTTTCTACTGAAGATGCTTCTGATATTCAAATCTCCCTGACCTACAATTTTCAGGGCTTAAAAATCCCAGAAAGATACATGTTACATCAGATTACTGGTCATTTTTATTATGTATCTTTCTGGAATTTTTAAGCATTGAAGATTTTAGGTCATGAAGAGTGATGGATATCTTTCTTCTAATTATGATGGTACAGTATCTAGTACTCAGGAAATGACTTTGACATCCAAAGCATTTTCAGTACAAAGTTGAGAATTTCTTCCCACATCTTCTGTACATTTTTAAAGCTGATTTCTAAGTTCCTATAATGAAACCAGTCAAGATAACAAATCTTGACAAAAACTCTGAAATATACTTCCAATAACCTCACTGAGCTAATATTCATAATTTTCACTAATATCTATAAATTTCAACTAGTTGAAAAATAAAGTGTTCAACCAAACATAGATTTAATATTCCTGATATCCTTTTTTAACATTCTCAGTCTAAAATAAATAATTTTAATTATATCTGTGTCTTCAGACTTTAAAGAAAAATACTTTCTAAGAAAAATTAAGAAATATAAAGTTGAAAATGAGATTTTGTTTAGGCAAATTCTAATTTGAAGTAATTTTTCAATAAACACGTCCACAGCTTAGAGCTTTAATTCATTCTTAATAATAACTACCCATAATTAATTTCTATTTCCTCAAATAATTTAACTTCATCTAACTAAGTATTTACTTAGCCTTAACCTGTAACTTCTTGTAAGTTGCTCAACACTAATTCCTAATTTAGTCATAATTTTCTTGCCTAAATTCAACATCATATCAAAGAAAGGCAAAGAAAGAGAGATAAAATGTTATGAGTCATCAAAAAAAGGTTGTGAAATACAAGCCTGTTTACTGGATTAGAGATACATGCTTTGAAAATATGTACTTATCTCAGACAGTGGCATTGGGGAACCTACATATTGTCCAACAGAAGCTACGCTCATCCACTGAAAAGTGATGGCTGCCAACTAAAGGCTGACCAACCAATTCATAATCAAGAAAGGAAACTCAGGCTTATGAGTCAGGTAAGAGAATAAGGATGTCAAGAATATTCTAAAGCAAAAACAAGCAATGAATGGTACATACAAGTGAGCTCTCATATCAAAATTATTCCCATATCTATAACCTTGCCAGAGTCCAGGACTAAGAAATATATAAGAAAGTGCAGGGGAGATTTGTATGTTGCACACTGATAAAGGCAGAAATCTGAAGTTCAGAAACCTCTAAGACAGAATGGCAATGTTAACCATTAAAAATACAACAATTTAAAGTAAGTTATAAAAACTTTAAAATATTTGTAGTGGTCAATTACTAATTGCAATGAAATTTGCCTATGATGAAAAATGCTTATTGAAGTATATAATTAATTTTACTTTAAAGAAATGTTTAAATAAATGTCTCAAAGAAAGTATTTGAGTCATTCAAATAAAGCTTTACCATGTATCAGTACCTGTATATCAGGTACAGGAAAAAGTTAAACAAAACCCATATATTAAAATTGCAAAGATGTGATATTTATATCTCTGTGACCTATTTATTTCACTTATGAGAAAATAAAGATGTGAATGAGTTATAGAATTGTATGATATATATTGTGATTTGTCAGTAGGTGTTTAAGAAATTACTTCTCATCATATGGCATACCCTCATCTGTTAAATGCATGACACTGAGCTGTGGAATTGCTACCTTGCTAATTTAGGATATTGAATGGAAACTATTTCTGGTGGACCCCACAAAGAAGTAAGGAAAAAATCGTCAGAATAACTACTGTCGTGAGATAGATTTTTCCCAGGGATGCAACCCACAATTCAAATAGCAATTGCATTTGGATTTGTCCCTGGATTCAATTTCCCGTGATTCATGGCCTTTCTCTCAGATCAACCTGTCTTCTACAAAGGCCTATAGGGTCAGCAAAATCAAAATGTGATGGGAATTTCATTTCCTTTTCAAATCCTTGAGGATAATACAAATCTTTGTAATCTCATGTGGAGCATGATGTTACTGTCAGCTTCCCTGTTTGAACAGAAGGAGATAGTTCTGACAAATTCTTCTTAAGCTTTTTTATTAGGAGTAAAGTAAGGAGAGGAAGTCACCTACAGGGGCACTAATAGAGGCAACATTCACGTGATTCGGATAAACATTATGTGGCTTCTGCCCATTGTCATATGTGTTTATTGAAAGCAGATACTTTTGTATATTTGGAAATAACAACAGGAAATTTCATATTCCTCTGTGAAATTCGATAGAGTACAAACACCATTCATCTACTGATCTCCATAATGACTTTTTCTGACTGTGGACCAGTAACCATCTGAATTTTCTGAACTAGTCTCAGTTCACATTCAGCATTCAGCCAGCCTCAAAATGCTGAAGATTTTCCCTGCCTTACTGTCTTAAAAAAGGTCAGTTTCAACTTGAAAAATCACTGCAAGTGCATTTTTGATATCTGAGAAGAAAAATAGCATATATTATTCTCAATATAAAAGGTTCTTTTCTCAAGGCATTACAGCTCCTACTTCAATCAAAGGAAATCGGCCTTGTAATTAACTTTGCTCTAGACATTGGTTGAGGACTGTGACTCTGCTGTGCCAACTAAAGTGACTTGCTGTACCTGGAGATGTTTTACTTATATAGATCAAATAAGGTGCATGTATACCAGGCTTTTATTTTACTTCTTCAGATATTATGATCAGTAACTCAACACCACAGCCTTTGAAAGTGAGATTTTCTTTACTTTTTTTAATCTACCAGATTATTTCAATCTTGTTCATCTGACTATTAGTATGTGAGAACAACTGGCTATTCGGGGCTGGGGATTTAGCTCAGTGGTTCCATTGCCTTACTCTCAGTTGCAAAGTCCAGAGTTTAATCCTTGATTTCAAAGCAACAACAACAACAAACAAAAACTATTGTCTGTTTTTATCAACGGAAAACAGAGTTCTCCAAAGTAATCACTGTTAATTTATGAAAATATTAAAGTCAAATAAAAACTCTAAATTTAATATCTACAGGCCAAACAGTTCCTCCCTGATATTTAACCCATGTGGCATTATCTAGGTACAATTAACAATCCCCAAAAGAATATTTAATATTTAAATGTAATACTTTATATTTACATGAAAAATGCTTAACATTTAAAAAGTTTTATCATATGTATTGATCTGGAAATGTTTGACTAGTCTTAATGATAAGCTTAAATGAGAAACTTTGTGAAAATAAGGCTGTTTTCTCTGCATATGCCCAACCCTAATAAATGATTTCTAAATGAAAAATCTTCTAGACTGTATTGCATGAAACTACAAATGCATATACTATATAGGAAATACATACTTTTGATGTAGGCACATGTGCATGTACACCTTTATATAATTACATTTTGAAAACAGAAATGTCAAGTGTGGCAACTTTAGTGAAACATAAGGGAGTGTTTTCATAGAGTGAAATATATTTTACTAAAGCTATTTTTCTCACCAAATCTTTTATTACTATCAGTGTTTTATTGATTAAAGTATTGGTTAAAATTAGATATATAAATAATCCTAAACCCAATCTCAATTACTTTTAAAATTCTCCCAATAAAACCTTCCCATTAAAATTTAAAATAATAAGGGCCAGGGATTTGGCTCACTGACAGAATGCCTGCTTCATAAGGAGGTGAAGGTCCTGAGATAATTTCCAGTATCCCCAACAAAAGTTTAAAATAATATATTTTCTAGATTTAAGTGAACACCATTAAATCACATATAACTGACTATGGGCATTTAAAAAAATTTGGTTAACTTTGGTGTAAATATTAATTTTCATCATAGATATTTATAATTCAATAAAATAGAAAATTAATATGAGAAAAACAAGTTAACACAAGGGCAAAGTTCAGTGTCTCCTGAAATGTGTACTCACAAAATATTTATTTAATTCAAAAATTTTTACCTTTAATTATATCCTATAGTAAAAGTAGAAACAGAGGTAAGGGAAGAAAAAGGAAAAGAGGAAGAAAGGAAGGCCAATAGAGCAGCAAGACAAGGCAATGTAGGAGAGAAACAACAGAGGCTGCAATCAGGAAAGATTCATTGAGAGAAAGATATGTTCCACCTAAAAGAGAAGAGGCCTGGAAAGTAAATTGCCTGCCCGCTCTTCATTGGTATTTTATTTGTCATGGGCATGAGGTGAGCTGGGTGTACAGTGGAATAAAACTATGAGACCCAGTGAGACCCAGTGAAAAATTACCAGATGGGCAAGAGGTGATACAAAGCCACAGTCAAACAACAAGATTATAAATACTATCTCCTAGGTAATATTGATTAGTAAGTATCAAATAAGAAACAGGTGACATACAATGATTTCTGGAAAGGGAGACTGATGTATAAGGAGACTGATGTCTACTTAGAATGTCATTCACTGTTATTCATCTCTAGTGGAAGTAGTACCTCTTTTCTTTCCTCACTGCTAACCAGTGAATTTAGTTCAATTTTTTGCTATGCTGAAGGCCTAGCTTTGTCTAACTGTCTTATAATAATTTCTAACTAACTTAGCTATCTGCAGTAATATGATTAGCTTTCTTCCTCTAGGCCCTAGCACAGTACTATTGCTGGTACAGAATTAGAGATCAGTCTATAAAGGGAGCCAAAATAATCTTCTTGTTATTGAAGCTCTGGCTGTACTGTTCCATATTCTCTCTCTTGATAGGAAAAAGACTAAGACACTGCTGATCACATATATACAATTCAGGTGTTCTAAGCTCAGGCTTTCGGTGTTAAGCATTCTTCTGCACAGCTGGTGCCTGAGCCTCTTCATATCATGATATGGAATTGTAACAAATTGTCTTTTGTTTCTACACTACAGTTTCTTGCATTCTGCTACTGCCCCCCCCAAATGTGACAATCTGTCTTGATAGCTTCCAAGAACAGTAAAATATCTATCATTCAGTCCTTGTCCAAGTATGTGATTATAAAGTATCTTTTAGTAAGAAAAACTTTGAAGTCAGATAACTTTAAATAAGATAGACCATTTAGAAATGAATTTTTAGGTCTCATAGAATGAGTTTTAAATTTGAGTATTCAAAATTACTGGTGTTTTAAAATTCATTATAGATTCTTAGCGTTGCAGAGAGTTAACTCACCTTGCACAATTTTTATCAATGACATTTTATATTTTATGAAATATTTATAATGATATCTATTTGGACATGATTAACAAATTATGACATCTACTTTGTTGCTACCTACCTTTTTCTAGAAGTTTATGAACACTATTAGCTTTGACCAACTGATCCTGTATAATGATGTGATTTATTTATTTAACCTACTTTCATGAGTGTGGTGACTAGGATGGCTTTGCTCTTAATGAATCCAATTGGGCTCTACTTGGCTTCATTGGACCAGATTTTACTTCAGTTTGTTTGACCATATTGGACTTTATGTATCTTCTCATTTTTATTACAAATTACAGGAAGAACATAATTTTATCACATGAGACATAAAGCGTCTCTAAAATCATTCCTCAAAAAGGGGATTCAATGCACTTAAAACTTGTTTCAAAGGTTAAATGGCACATCTCATGTACCAATGACTAACATAGTTAATGAAATTCTGAAAGACAAGGAGACAATATAGTTTAGAAATCAGGGAGAAGCAGTTATAAAATTATACTCAAATAATTTAAGCTACCATATACATACCTAAAACTTCAAGCACACTTTTAAATGTTTTACTCCAAACACATACTTGCATATATGTAACATTCTTCATATATTTGCTAACTGGAGTTGGTATCTGTACAAAATTATTTTTTTCTTCAAAAAGGACCCACTTTCTGCTAAGAAATCTCTATGGTTCATTAAGATAAAAATAAAATCAAGTTCCCTTTACTTAAATTCACTGAACCCTAAAAATCAATTTTAGCAAGTAATATTTACTATGAATTATTTAGGAAATTAATTTAAGTACATA
>PVIR01025556.1:0-24766 GCA_004026965.1 Petromus typicus | reverse complement strand
ATGGATAAAGATGTGATTTTTTTATATAAAATGGAGTGTTACTCTGGCATAAACAATGCTAAATTTGAGTCATTTATACTTAAATGGACATACCTTGAGGACATACTCATAAGTGAAATAAATAGATCACAGATGTGTAAATACCATACCTTTTCTCTGGTATGAGAAACTGAAGATGTAAATGCATTCTAAGATGTATGATAGATATTGTGAAATAGAAAATATTCAAAAGGAACAGGGTTAGCAGTAAGTAAAGAAGTGAAAGATAAAATTTGATGCTAAAAAAAAGAAAGCTTATGTATAGGAACAGGGGAGGTAGGAAGCAGGGAAATGGGAAAAAATGAGAATTAAGTCATGTCATGTACTGGTACAAAGGCTCAATGTCAATTGTGATCATGATATGTATATAAAATATATTAACAAAATAAACTTTAAAAATGATGCATACTTCTACAAAAATTTTCATAACAAAATAACTAAAGGATAACAATAGTTAATGCATGTGTACCACAATCTTAAAAGAATGGCCAAAATGTTACTCAGCATTCTTTAAAAGTCTTAGTTAAATTGAAGTAACTTCCTTATGTGAGGAACCAAATTCCTTGGAATATATATTCGTAAGAGACAAAAATATTGCCTTACTGTCCCTTGACATGAGTTATTAAGCAATCAAAACTTTTACCTCTATCCTGTAGTTTTATTTTTTAATGAAATTCATAAATAAAATGAGATCATTTTGGATACTGTGGAAACAAAAGCAGAGAGAAGGAGGTGGAGAAAGAAAAAGACAGGGAAAGAGGAGCAGAGGGGAGATCTTTCCCCAAAAATGTAATGTAATATGATATGATATATATTATAATACACTATAAAAATTTCTGACTTGCCTATATTTCCTGATATCTATCTGAAAGTGCCCATCCTATGTGATACTCAAAAAGACTTCATTAGAATGTCATTTCTTTGCTTTACAGTTTATTCTTTTTAAAATGAAAATTCCCTAGGATAAAGTAGCATCTTAAGGTGTTGAGCATTATTTATATTTTGGTACTTTAGGAGGTAAAGCCTTAAGATATATATATATATATATATATATATATATATATATATATATATATGAAAAAAAGCAAAAATCACCTAAAATAAAAATATCCTTGTTCACAATTTTACTCTGCAATATGTTACAATTTGGAATTATTTCCTCCTCGCTTGCTGCCGTAGACCTATAATTAAATAAACATCTCATAGCTTTATCGTGGGAATAAGTGAGATAATATATGTAAAGCACCAAACACAGAGATTGGCAAAGAGTAAGTTCTGAGTAAATGATGCTATAAAAAAATCTCTTCATCATTTACCAACAAATAGCAACTGAGAATTCACTATCTGTGCCTAATAAGCTTGAAAGAATGGGAAACATAAGATTCTATGAATTTTGCCAAAGATCTTTGCAAAATTTCTCTTTAAATATTGAGGCATTGTGTGCAGCAGGATAAATTTCAATTTTTGTTACTGGAATTTACCAGGCAATTTTTTAGGTCATAGGATAAAACATAAAACAAATAAAGGTATTTAAGTCTTGTAACTTTTATTCCAATATTCTATTACTCATGCTAACTTTTGTACTGAGGCCCAAATCTTGAAAGGATATAGACTCTAGTCTAATTTCAATTTAATCATGCAACAAGAAAATATTTTCATTCACTGTTAGAAAAGTCATAGCAATAAGAAATACAATTTTAACAAATCTAAGGAATACAATGTTTTAAAAATCTAGAACTTGAGGTGACCAGATTTTTTTTTTTTTTTTTTTGAGACAGGGTTTCGCTTTTGTAGTTCAGGCTGGCCATGAGCTCAGCCTCAAACTCACTCTGCCTCCCGAGTGCTCGGATTACAGGGGTGAGCCACCACACCCGGCACTGTGGTATATGGTACTGGTTGCTGCTGGGCGTGAGTCTTCACACCCAGTATTGTATGTGGTTACCAGGGATTGAACCTGGGCCCTTGCGCTTGCAAGACAGGCGCCAGAACCACTGAGCTAAATCCCCGGCCCGAGGTGATCAGATTTTGAGGTGGAGGTTGCTGTGTAGAGAAAAAAATAGGTACTAATGATTTGGTTATCTATAATGTAACTAAAATGAATTAGGCCAGTCACTCCTATAATTCCAGCACTTGGGAGGCTGAGTCAGGAGGATTACTGAAAATCTGAGGCCAGCTTGGGGCGCATAGTGAATTCAAAGCCAGCCTGAAACACATAGAAAAAAAAAAAAACCTGGTTTCCCTTATTTTAGTTTTTGATCATTAAAATTCATAAACAGTGTGTACACTAATTTCCTGGAGTGTTTCCAGAAACATGTTATGCTGTTCTCACCCATCATTTTTTTTTTATTTTACCAAAAATGAGCTGGACATCATGACAATTTACTCTCATAATACTAGTATTAGATGATGTTGAGATTAGAATACTTAAGAATACCCACTATATGAACATGTGTTTCAAGAGACATGTAAACTTTGAAAAATTTGCTACTGCAATTTTAAGTTTAGACTAATATACACCGTTAGACTGAAAATTGTAGTAATGCTCTTCAAAGATAAAATGCTCTAAATAATGCCTTTAATGTCCAGATATGGACCTGTGTAGACCAGTTGTTACATATTTAGGGTTGTGGTGGGAGCAGTGGACTACTAGTTGATTAATGGTCCACTACACATGCCAAGCATTGCTCTTTGCAAAAAGGCTCCAAACAAAGAACAACAAACCAGAATCCTTCCCATCCAATGAACTATTAATATATTGTTCACTTTTTATTCCTTAAATTCTTAAACATCAGAACTCAACTTTAAACTCAGTATTTACCATCTAATATACTCAACAAAAATACTTAAATTAAGTTTAGTACTCTATTTTACTGTTTTGATTAGTCACTGATATTTTTCAGATGACTTTTTGGTGAGATAACAAAGTCAGCAATGCTAGCTTAAGATGATTGAACAAGCTGAAGAATTTCTTTATTTTTGCAAATCAACTGCATCACTTAAAAGTAATATATGTATGAGTTATACACACAGACACTGTGCATTTCTATATCTCCAAAAACAAAGACCATAAACAGACCACAGATGTGTAAATATCATATCTTTTCTCTGGTATGAGAAAACAAATATGTAAATGAGTTCTAGAATATATAGTAGATATTGTGAAATAGAAAATATTTGAAAGGAAATGGGGTGTAGGGGTGAGTAACGAGGGGGAAAATAATGTAATAGTAATTTTAAAAAAGGAAACAAAGCCTATGTATATAGGGGCAGGGGTGTAAGGTGGGTGGGGAATGGGAAAAAATAAGAAGTCGTGTCATATCATCTATTGGTACAGATTCTCAATGATGAATGTGACTATGACGTGTATATATAATGTACCAATAAAAGTGTGAATTTTAAAAAAATCAAAATAAAACTCAATGAAATGTCTGTTGCAAAGCAAACACTTTCCCAAGTTGTAGCTAATTTCGTCAGAATGTTATGCAGATATCTAGACAGACTCCTTGGTTATGCGCTTTGATATTTTATAAAAAGTTTAGAGAGTAAAACATAATTTTCCAGGTGACATTATTTTTTTGTGCTTCTTGGACACTGAGATCACTGTCACAAGTGGCAGCCTCATAGACTGTGGGCGTCTTGTCAAGAGGAATCTACACTGCATGTTTAATATTCTTAGTTGAAACTTGTTTCATGTTCACATGTTCCAGCAATGGTTCTTAATACTTTTACACTCATCTCATTTTTCAGCTTCCAAAACTCTACCCAGTAACTGTTATAAGGATCCTTATTTTAATTAAAGGAGCTTGAAGAAATTCAGTGAAGCTTCCGAGGTAACTTTACACAAGTTACCTTGCATCAGCTTGGGTGCCTCTTTTGCTTCAGTCATGCTGGGGTGAGCTGGGAGAGAGGACAGCTCATGAGAGCAATATCTGAAGAAAGTCCATCTGAGGTGAAAGGAGGGCTTTTGCGTCAGCAGAGCCGTATTCCTATTTAGCAGGTATTGAATATCTTAATTCACTCACCAAGTACTACGGCTAGACACAACAAGAAATCTGAGTATCTTGGGTGAACAAATCACAGCCTGGGGATTAAAGCACCACAAGATGCTCAGGGAGACAGGGAACACAGAGAACAATTTGTATTTCTTCTGAGCCTGAGTGTAGGAAGTCATAGGGACCTGTTTACCCTTATCACTTTCAAACTTCTGGCCTGTAAATAAATAGTTTACCAAGGAGTTGCTATATACAGGTTCTCTAGCTCTATTTCATTTGAAAATTTTGTATTTTAGAATGTATTTGTATTTTATACTGTACCTTGCGATGCTCTTCATCATGCATTGGTTCATTTAACTCAATTGAATAAATAAATGTGATTTAATAAATAGTAAAAATATTTTTATGTGGATTGTACTCAGTGTGCTTCAATATTTTTTGATCTGGATTGACATCATTAAAATTTTATAGAGGGATATTTTCTCTGTTATGTAATAAGTTCTGTGTGAAATTTGAGGTTGTCCTTTAATATTGTTTGTCTAGTCACCTCCAATGCCTGGTTGTTTACATTTAGTTTATTTCATTAAAAAAATATACACTAAATTATTGTTTCTTATTTTTCCATTTAGGTGAATAATTAGAGATTTTATTGAATAATTAGTTTTTGAGATATAAACATGCTTAAGAAATTTTGAGATTCATAGTAGGTAACAGTAGGTAAAATCCTCTGGAAATGTCCAGTTTCACACTTTCCATGAAACAGTATTGGTTCAGATGACATCTCTCAGTTTGAAAAGCTGTTTTTACACTTTATAATACTAATGCCTATTTCTACATAAAAGATTATTTTTTAGTTTACATTAGAAAATCTACCATATTAGGAAGTGGACAGGAAATAAAGGCTGGTTCCTACGCATCTAAATTTTACTCTCAGAGATGATTTAATATGCAAGTGCTGGAGACAGACCGAATACATTTCTAAGTTCCACTACTCATGAACTGCGTAATTTTGGGCAAATTACTCTGTTCTTGCTACTTCTCAATTTCCATGTCTTTATAACAGATTGACAATAGTATCATTTAATGTCATAAAGCTGACCTCAGAATTAACCAAGTTCGTGCATGTAAAGTATAGAGAGCAGTGTTGGCATACCATAGACACGAGGTAAATGTCAATATTAGCCTCATGCGGACATAGGCACATTTTAATGATGAATATGAGACAAATTATACTAGATAAGAGTAAACTTATGGGCATGAGAAACAAAGTTTAAGTGTGTGGTAAGTATTTTCCAGTCCTTTATTTTCTCAATATCTTTCCTTGGGTCAAATTTTATTATTGCTTTAAAATTGAATCCCTTAATCAAAGCAGTTTCTGTACAACTTAATGGGAAGGTATACACTAATTTTGCATCTTTATTGTTTCCAGTTCTAGTTTAAGAGAAAGACTTTGTTGCTGGCTCCAAGTATATTCTGTCTCTGTGTACCTTTCTGTCTCTGTGACTCTCTTTAAGAAATTCTCACTAGAAAGCACTTATCCCTATAATTACATAATTGCATTAGTAGGTTCTTTTGTAATAAGGCTTTTTCATAACTTCCCATAATTAAAACATGCAACTATTAATTATTATAATTCTCTTTTAAAGCTGATATGGTTAGAAAAGTACTCATCTTTTATATAAATATTTGATGCATGAACTTATGCATAAATACACAAAGCTTGCCATGTCACTTTATTCTCTGGACCAGAGCTTCCTCATTTGTAAAATAAGAAAATTTGAACTATAGTAGACTCTTTGTCCAATATCTCATCTTCAGAAAGTGAAAGGTTTCTTCAACTAACACACATTTGTGAGCCTACTGCATATAGGTATTGTTCTGGCTATATAGATATATTCTTTTCAAGGTTTTTTTTAAAATCAACGTTTTGCTTAAAATTGTGAAAATTTGTTTTCCTCAGCAAACCTCAGTTGAAAAACCATCATTACCATTTCTATCAAAATGTTTTCTGGGATTTAATAGAGAATTCTACTCATGCTGTCACCCACCAGTCATTCAACACGAATTCAGACTTAAATAAAGAGAAACACTCCTGAATCCTGTCAGACTAAATTATTTTCAGTGGGCCCAATCTGTTGTTTTGATATATTTTAGTGAAGGTAACTATTTTTTTTTCCACTTGTGCTATTTTGCTCCAATTTTGCAGAACAAATCTTGTATTTTGCTCTCTGTCATGTACCAGTTGCTGCCAAAGTTGGAAGTTTTTGTTTCCACAGACATTTTCTCCACCAGGTTTTAAACAAACTTTACACTCTCAAATCAATAGCTGAATGACTAATCCTAGGATACTGGATCTTTGCTTCCTTAGTTCACTATCTCAGTAGAATTTTAGTCTTTCCTCACTACTGTCATCAAACGTAATATGTTCCTGTGAGAAAGATGAAGGCAGAAAATGAAATACCTTTATTATTCAAATCTGAGTGTCAGTGTGTGTGTGTGTGTGTGTGTGTGTGTGTGTGTGTGTATGTGTGTATAAATAAATTTGGAATTACTCCCACCCTTTCTAGTGCTTGCTGGAGGAAGAAATTAAGAGTGATAATGAACTAACAAATGGATTGTTATCTTTCACCATTAATCTTGCCAATAACATCTAGAATACCAGAGCATTTAAATAAGTCAAAGATAGGTGGATATTTTACATAGAATTATATTGCAATGCCATGTTTCATACAAATTGCCCCAGTGTTTATTCTCAGAAGAGAAATACTGTCTGATGCTTTACTTGCAAGCAAAGTAGTACTCTTACTTTGATGTTTCAAGAAAATTAGAACACTTCAAGCACTCACAAAAGGTAGTGGAAGTCAATAACCACACACCACAGTGCCAGGCGTGGTGGCTCACACCTGTAATCCCAATACTCGAGAGGCCAAGGCAGGAGGATTGCTGTGAGTTCAAGGCTTGCCTGAGCTATATAGTGAGCTCAGAGCCAGCCTGAACTACAAAAAAGCTAGACTCTGTCTTCAAAGAAAAAAGAAAAGCAAAGGTAGTGGAGGGATCTGGACTTGTCAGATCAGGATGGGCCTAGAGAAATCAGCAAGTCAAGCACTGACATTTTACAAATGAGTAGAGATCAACAAAAATTCAGTTCATCCAGCTGATTTGTATCAGTGCTAGCAAGTGACACCAGCTTTCTCGGCTCTCCTTTGGTGCTCTTGGTGCTAAAAGTTTGCTGCCTTGTAGCCATCCCATTTTGAGACTTCAAATGGCTCCCAAATTTATGGTCCCTGATTTTTTAAAAAACTGTCCTTTCTGTAGACATCTTTATGGAAGCCACGTAGAGAGTTACTTTGACTATTAACTTGTGTTTACTGTGTCCATAGAGTTTTCAAACTTTAAATTAGATAATGTTGGCAAAGTCTGAGTGTCTAGGAAAATGATTCTCTATGACTATGGTGGAAGGTATTATAATTTGTGGAGAAGCTGCAAGATGATTACTTGCTTATGTTGCTAAGCTCATAAAAGTTCTTTTAAAGCCTTTGTCTGAATTATAGACAAGACTAATTGTAATTAAATTCATTCTACTCTAATAATTCCTCTAGCATACAAATAGAATCTCTCTTTTTCAAATGGACTCAGCATTTAGTGTGTTTAAAACTGCTTGAGGAATATGAAGACCAAATTAACATAATATTTCCACAATATAAACACAAAAATAGAAAACAATATGTTAAATAACACACAAAAGATTAGTCATCATAAATATAACAGTAAATATAAGCCCCCTCTTAATGATCCCATTTCATGCAAAAAAAAAATTCCATTTATATCATCTGCTTTCCTACCTGGATATATTACTCTGTTTAAATTAAGGTTTTCTAATGGTAAATGAAGCATTTTACTACTGAGCAAAGAGGTGTTCTGTGAGAACATGCATGGAAAATAAAAGACAATCTTGTGACAGTGGAGCTGTTGATACATCTTTCACGCAGAGCATTCAGAGCTGTAGAAGCTGAAACAGGCAGAAAGATTTAAGCTATAGGAGTGAAATAGTTGATAGTGTCATTTATGAGTATAATTTATGTAAAAGCATATTACTTTTATCATGGAGATAGTACATAGAGCAATATTTCATTTTCCAATATAAAGCACCTATATTTATTTTGGTAGATATACCTGATAGAATGACTCAAGTATAGAGCGAATGCATTTGTGTCAGATGTTTTTTTCCTGCTCTCTCTGTCACCTCTCTGAAGCTAATTGACAGCCAGTGTAGCTGAAAATGGGAATCGTTAGGTTATTTAGACACCTAAGGAAAGTCATCTTGTCACTTGAAATTTGTTATAAAGAGTGCTGTAAAATGCAATCAAGAGCATTAAAAACTCTCTCTTGGACTCCTGAGTGTGCCACATAATTTCTCTGAAAAAAATAAGCATTTTAAATTTGTTGATTTCCTCTCAACAAACTGCACTTCCTAAGAATCTTGTTTATATAAGAACTTTGCTGCAATTATACTTTCATTTTAAGTTTTAAAAACTTACCAGTGGAACTTGGTCATAAGAAGACGAGGACAACATATGCATCGATAGAGGAATATAACTGTGAAAAACTCCTTCAGAAAACATTCAATTCTAGTTTTCAATATTATTTCCTCTAAGTTTTGTACAAATTGCTTGTCTACTGTATTTGAATTATTTAATTAACTTCATTTCTCTGGACTTCAAGCTAAATTTAGATATAATTTCACTTAAAATGCCTTTGCTGACTGGATTGTTTTCTTCTGTAGTATTTTATTTGTAATATCATCAAAACAATTGCATTGCATTGTAACTGAGTTGAGTTTTTACCTAAAATAAGAACTCATACAGAGACAGAGAATATGACATATTGACTGCATAAATGTATAAATGGACAGATGGAGTATACCCACACTCTTAAGAGTTTATCCTTTTATCTTGTGCTTTTCACCTCAGTACAAATCAATGGGCCATTATTTGAATAATGTAGTTTAATCCATTTCAGTTACAAAACAATCATTATGCAAAAATCTGTGAAGTACTGATGTCTACTTCTCAAATTACCATTGCTGATTCTGAGTGGGTAGTGTGTGCTCACCGTACTTTGTAGAACTAATGCAATCTCAGTGGTTTAAAGGATTTAACTTCAAAACTGGCTGCTTTCTTTAACTATGTAACTAATTTTTTTTTTGTACATGGCATTCCACTTAATGGTGAAAACCATTTGTCTCTGTAGGAAAGAAAAGCATTTTATTTCTCACAAGCTAATATCCTTGAAATAGCGTATCTGAACATATAGACAGGATGTAATTTTAAGAGTCCTACTTGTTAATGAATCCATTACATTCCCATTCTAATTGTCATCAGTGTTGACAAGGATGATTACAAGAGGTCTCTTTTACAAAAATACTAATGACTCATGAATGTTCTTGAGACTCTAGCATGCTGAGATTTGCCAATTTGAGCAATGAGAGTGTGTGCAAATTTAAAACTGGTTTAGCTGGGTGTGTCTAATTTTCATAAAAACTTAATTTTATTTCACATGCTGAGCAATGAAGTAAAAATCTTTGGCCCAAATATCCTATGTTGGGAGATGGACTGGAAATTGTGCTTTCATACAACATGTTCATCGTGAACAAAAAAGTTTTCTTTTAGTCATAATCATTTACGTTGAATAGAAACAGAAATCTATAGATGTGACCTCTTAGAAAATATTACAAAATTTACAAAAACTCAACTTGTAATGAAAGCCAATATGACAAGATCCACTATAACATTTTATGAAATCTGTGACTTTCTACTCATACTATTATTAAATCAGAACACCAGAGGGGAATTTGATCAGGGCATTATAAATCAAATGATCACACTAAAATATTGTATTTTGCTGTCTGAACCTAGTGGCACACATTTAAAACTCTGTTTATAAATACAATGAACCCTTGATTTACAAACTGGTTTGATTACAGAGGCTGGTTGTAAAACAACGTAGTTATACATCAGTATAGCTGAGATGCTGGATGTTCACCTGAGTGCATGCTCGAGACAACAAGAGGCAGATGAATCTTCCATTAACCTAATGAACCCAAGTTGTTCATATGCTAGGCTGCTCATGACTTGAGCGTTCACTGTAATGTTCAATGCATCACAAATATAAAATTAGTCTAAATGAACAACCTTATAAGAAAATGGACCCTTGACGTACACTGTCAGTTCATTCATAAGGACTGATTATAACACAAATTGGTCAATTGGAATCTCAGGCTCTTCTATACAGCCTTCAATATCTGTCTCCTGTACGCAGGCAGATCTCAGTATTCTTACAGACACATTGGCCCAGGATTTCTCACTTAACCTCATGCAGGCAAGGATGTTGTACTGTTCTTTCCAAAACTCTTTAGGAGTTAAATCTCTATCTGAGACTATCTGGAAGCACAAGCAGCCAAGCATTCGAGTTGTAATTCAAGATTTTGTCTATGAGTTAAAACTAAAATTCTGGTTCTTATCTAGTTGTTTGTATGTCAGGCTAGTGATACTAGAAGAACCAGTGTATATGACAAACTGGTTTTGTGTACAGTTCTGTAAGAATTAACAAGAAATATTTAACTACTATTGGGAAGTGCTAATCCTTTTGGGAAATTTTGATGCCACCATGAAAGAGATTAAAACAAAGTTTCTAAAATCACATAATTTGTACCTGGTTTTATGCTTTATGTGCCTGGAGAATAATGTGTTCAGGAAATCCACATAATAATTAATATACTGACTAAGAGGTTTCATATAAGTAAAGAGAGAGAGAAACAGAGACAGACAGACAGACAAAAATGGAAAGACAGACTTGAAGCAATATAGTTATTTTAAATTCCCTTGTTTCTAATGCAACAGATATACACACAGATAGAGAAATATCTTCAGATTTCTAATAAGGCAAATATCAAAATGCAATACATCAGAAACCCAAAATATAAACAATGTGCAAAATAGAATATAAATAATAGGAAATAGAAATGCATCTGTTGTAAAAAGCAAGGGGCCCGGAGACGGAAGGACAGGGGAGGAAAGATAAGGGAAGGGAATGAGAACATAATTAAGATGTGTTACACACGTACCCCCAACTACTCTAGAGGAATGCAATTACTATGTACTGTAAATTTGCACTAACACAATAAAAAATTTAAAATGAAAATGTAATATTGTTGATTGTCTTTCTTCTTCAATGGCAAGAAAATCTGTGTGCCCCCCCAAAAAATAGAAACCTTGTGATGAACCATTCTGAAGTATTTTTGTGTGTGGAGCTTATCATTTTTGGTAATGTTGTAATTTAAGATTTGTGGTAGATTTTGTTTTCACTGATTCAGTATCTGTGTTTGAAATATTTCCTGTTCAGTCTTAAGTGGAAAGGAAAGCCTTGCTCTTGTTTGCTTGTGTAAATAATAAGATTGCTTTGTGCTTTGTGAATCATAGCTTTAGGAAATGGGTGTAATATCTTATTTTTCCTCAGTTATCCATTCATAACACACATAGACTGAAAATGAGTCACCAGAGGCCCCAGTTAGTACAAGTAAATATTCAAAATCCATTTGTTTTTGACAAAAAGACAGGTTCCTCACCTTTGCAAATGTCAAATAAAAAGATTTTGAAGGAATGAAATAAATGATTCAAGTGAAAAAAAAGACATTCCCTCAAGGAAGATAGATGCCAAGAAGAGCGATGAATTTGTATTACAAAATTAGTAACATCTTCCATAAGCATTAATAGTGCACACTGGGGGCTGGGGATGTACTAAACAGCAGAGCACAAAGCGCTTGTTTGATTCCCAGAACCACAAAAAGTGTACAGGATATATCTATGAAGCTCAAGAGAACAGTGTCTAACATTAGTATGAAATACTGCTTTTTGAAAACCCAGCAACCTGAATATTTATGTCAAGTGATATTTCAAGAACTGTTGGAAAGAAACTGGTTTGATGTGTGATATTGTAAAATGCTGTGCACAATAAAAATAATTATCAGTAGTAACAACAATGTAATAAAACCAACTCCACCTTAGCCAAGACCAACCCTAACCAGTTGGGAAGGTTTGAGGAATGCTCCAGTGTTAATTCTGCTGCTACGTACAATGGCAGCTATGGTCAGGGAACCTCCCTCTGCCTCTCTGCTTTCATTGTGGCAATACATAATTGCAATTCAACTTCAAACTTTTGTTCTTTTATTAATTATTTTAAAAAGTCATGTTTTAAGCATCAAGATAAACAAACAGAAAGATTATTGCCACTGAAAAGTAAAAACAAAAGATTAGAAAAGCAAGAACACACGATACAAGCAGTTTAGAATGTTTTTAAGGTAAGATATGAGTTGCACACAAATCTCAGATGAAAGATGAACTTTTAGATGATCACCATAAGTGTGTAGCTCTGAGATAGAAGTACACAGGAGCACATCACTCTTAGAAGATGAATGTCATTCCTTTACAAAATCTTGTTTCCGAGACCTGGTTAGATTTCCTCATTTGCTTAAGTATTTCAAATTTACAGTTCTGGACTATGCAATACATGTGGAAGCAAATACAGAGAAGTCACATGTTATTGTAATGTCACACATTGCCAAGTACTCCCTACCCATCATTAAGAAGAGGGTTTATAATTGTTTCAGTGAGGAGTCAGCTGAATGTTTTCTGAAATCACTATTTGGAACACAGCAGCTCTGAGATTCTAGGTTCCCACTGAATGATAGGATGGTTTTTAAAGTTCTTTAACATTACTACTACTTTTCTGTAGATGACAATAAAACAACTCATAGCATGGAGAGAAAAAGATTGATTCAGGTATGTTGGTGTTTATTTAAAAAAAACTCATTGTCCATCAACTGGAGGCTGGATAAAAAAGCTGTGGTTCTTCTACATAATGGAGTATTACTCTGCCATAAAAAATGATAAATTTGAATTATTTCTACTTAAATGGACATACCTTGTGGACATCCTCATAAGTGAAACAAATAGGTCACAGATGTGTAAATTTCACATCTTTACTCTGGTATGAGAAAATAAAGATGTAAATGAGTTCTAGAATGTATGTTATATATTGTGAAATAGAAAATACTCAAAGCAAAATGGGGTGAAGGGGGAAAATAATGAGATTATAAAAAAAAGAAAGGAAACAAAGTTTATGTATATAGGGGGTAGGGGTGGTATGGTAGGTAGGGCTATGGGAAAAATGAAAATTAAATTATGTCATATACTGGTACAAATTCTCATTGATGAGTGCAATCATGATATATATATATATATATATATATATATATATACCAATAAAGATTTAAATAATTTATAAAAAGATATATTGAAGAATAGTAATATAATGTAAATTATCTACTTTTTCTTGGTGAGAGCCATGATTGCTTCTATTATTCTTTGTTATGCTTTTTACATTGTAACAGAGGGAAATATCAAATGGTTAGATTAGAAAGCACCAAAGTGAGTACGTCTTCATTTTAATTTTGTTAGTACATGTTTCCCACACATAATGATCATATCCATCATGAGGAATTTGTACCTGTACATACTGTCTTTATTGTATCACATTTCCCTCCCCTATTTCACTCCTTATTCCCTTCCCCATTTACAAAGCTTGATCTCCATTTTTTTCTTATACTCTTTCTTTTTAAAATAGCTTTTCCCCTCCTCCTTCCCTTGTAAGTAAACAACTAATAACAAGTCCTGGCCAAACTGTGGGGGAAAAGGAACACTTCTTCACTGTTGGTGAGAATATAAATCGGTACAACTACTATGGAAATCAGTATTTCTATTTTGAAATTCCTCAAAAAACAACTAGATATTTTACTTGGCCTAGCTATTCCCCCTCTAGATATTTTCCTGAAGGAATTAAAAGCATCTTACCACAGTAATATATGCATACCTATGTTTATATTAGCACAATTTATAATAGCTACATTTTGGAAACAGTCCCATCAACAGATGAGTGGATGAAGAAAATGTGGTGTTTATGTGCAATGGAGTATTATTCTGGCACAAAGAAGGTAAGTGGATGCATCTGAAGACCATAATTTCAAAATTAATTTTACTAATGCAAATTTCAAGAACACTGAATTTTTGTAGATTGCTACCTGCTTAGGCAACTGTGCTTACTTAGCATAGAGTTTCGATTGCATAGAGAAAATGGAAGCAAAATGAAATGGAAAGATAAAAAGTAAACAAAAGGTTAATTTTGGAACATACGTGCTCGAATAAGGCACGGAATCAAGACAAGAGCATTTTCATTTGCTTGCTTTAAGAATACTAAATCCAGAGAATAAATGAAGGCCAAAATAAAGGGAAGGAGTAGACAGAGGAAACTGAAGAGAGAAGCCACAGTGAAGGGGTAATTGACAGAGTAAGAGCCCAGAGTTACTGAAGAGAAATAGTCAAGAAAACAAGTAGAAAATACCTGGAATAGAAATACACAGCTTCCTTAGGTGCTGAAGACAAAAAGTAAAAGATGATTTTCTGTATATTTAAAAGAGTAAAATACTGTTTTCCTGCAGTTTCTTTTGCAGTGAAATATTCTTTATGAAATGTCCTTGAAAATCAGCACTAGGACAAGATTGTGACTATTTTAACTTGAGAGATAACATTCATTTAGTATGCATAGCATGATGTTGTGGAGTATGTATGCATTGTATATGACTAAATGTAGCTAAGTAACACACGGATTATCTCACATAGTTACCATTTTTGTGGTAAGAACACTTTAAATTCATTTGTTCTTTTTAAAAAATATAAAAGAAATGCTTAGACCCACAGCCCCGCTGGAATGGTCCGACCCACATGCACTTTGGAATGCTCCGACCAGTAGGTCTGTCCACAATTGTACGTTCCTCTTCTTGGCTCAGGCATTGCAAACCCCTAGCTGGTTCTGTATTGTTTCCCCTCTACATGGGACAGCAGAAATGTCAGCCAAACAATGGGTCTGATCTTGGACAAGGAAAAAGTCTGGAATAGAAGATTCAGTATGGTTGCCTAGAGCAAGTGTCACATCCTAACAGCTAAAGAATGGTCCAGTAAGAAGGAATAATCTTGAAGTTCCAATATGGCTGAGTAGAGGAAGAGCTGGCAGAGAAACTCAGAGAGCATCAAAAAGAAACAGAGAAGAGAATCTATCATATAAAGAAAGAAGCATGAGAAACAGATTAACCAAATACAAAGACGAACGTGTCTGAATTCTGCTCTGAAGATTCCATCCCAAAGAACACAATTCAGAGACAACTATAGGATATTCCACAAGGAGGAGAGAATTGCCTGGGAAATTAGAAAACCAACAACAATTGGCATCTGCAAGGAAAATTCAGGATATGCTCGGTCCAGCGCCTGCCACCGCAGATGTAGTAGAGATGGTGAGGATGCAGCTGCAGAGAAAGGCTCAGTATTCGAACCTGGGTGCTAGAGCAGCCCCTTCACTTCAAGCCATGTTCCACACTGTCAAATTCCCAAAGTGCATTAGGGAAGGACATGCAGGAGTTGGAGAGCTGGCTGTAGGAAGTCCTGCTGAGAGGCTGGGTCTGGGGAACATGGAGGCAGCTCTTGCAGCTCGAGGCCAGGTCCAGCATGAGGGACACGGGGTTGGTAGGTCGTACTAGTTCACCATCCCAAAGTATGGACTACCACCGCCTGAGACTCCCGGAATGAGTGGAATCACATCTTGGCTTCTACATGCCTTCTTATTCATAGGACGTAGAGAGAAGTCATGTGTGCAGAACAAGAGAAAATCTTCTATTAATTCTTGTTTTCTTAATTGCGTTTGTTTTACCCCATTCGTATTCCACTGTTTGTCTTTTCTTGTCTTTTAAGAGTGTGTGCGAGTGTGTATAGGTTCTTCATTACCTTTCATATTTTTCTTCTAATCCAGCTGACAGAGGATAAGACAATTCTCCCTTGTTGCTTTCTCTTCCTCCTATTTGCTTCTCTTTTCACCTGACTTCTTTCTCCTGTTTCTTATCCTTCCTTTATTTTTCTTTCCTTCCTCCTTATCTGTTTCCCTTTAACTTTTCCCCTAATATTTATTTTAGTCATAGAATCCTTTCACATCCATATTTCTCACTGCTGATTTTATACCCAGGTTCCCTGTTATTCCATCTAAATATGTAAGATACTTCCATCACCCTTGATAGCTTTTCCCCATCTGCTTCTTCCTTCCCATAGCACATAGCAGGAGACCAAAATAGCACTGCATTATCCCATCCTCTGGCATAACTCGGTCCCTAATCCACTGAGTTTTACATAATCAACTGTAGAAAATTAATGTTGAATGCTCTTTTGACCACAGTAGGAAACAGTTATGGCATTTAATGCATATTAGCTGTGGGTCAGTACTTGAGTTTTTATGGGGCTTACATACATTGTAACTGGATTGCTTCTCTAGGGGAAAAAAAAGGAGGTCCAAAAATGGGTCCCATAGTATGCTCTCCATTTGCTCACAGGATACCACTGCAATTGGTCAGCTTGTTACTACCCTAGCTGATCTGATTGCATAGCAATACCTCTGACTCAGTGGGCAATTCTGTGCCGGTGCATCAGTCTGCTGATTCCACCTTCACATCCAGAGGGAGTGAGAGCAAGAGTTCCTAAGAACTCAGACTGGATCAGACTTTCCAGGAACACCTGCCACCCGGCAGAACAAAGCCCTGAGTGTGAGTGAGCTTCAGCGTTCCACTGAAAGATTCAGAGGAGTGACTGGAATGTTAGCACTCAGACTCTCTGATAAAGAAGTGATGTTTTCATCACATGTACACTATCTCTTAGAATATTTAATCTATGTCCCTGTTGAACATTTTATAAATTTGAGTTTTGTTTTTATCTTGAATTTTTAGTAGTGTGGGATTAGATTATGTTCTTTTGTGGTATTTTGTTTATTAGGTTTTTACTTTTATGTATTTTTTCTCCCATCTTCTCTAATTTAATAAATATGTACATTCTCTCCCTTGTCACCTTCCTGCCTAGCTTCTTAACCTTGAACCTGTAGAGCAATACTATTCTGATATTTCTTTATTCTTTTTTCCTCATACATAAATTCCTCTCCCAGGCTTTACCTAGCCTACTGTCCTCCCTGTTAGCAAGTGCTGACAGCCCTCAATTACAAAGTCAAACTCCATTTTCTCACATCTCATTCTTGCCTCCACAAATACTCTCTGGAAATTCTCAATACTAACACTTCAACTCAACTGGAAGTACCTCAATAGAAACAGTCTGCACATAGAACTGCGCTTCTCATCTGTCACTATCCCCCAACTCCTGAGTCTTACACTCCTCATTCCAACTACCTTCCATTTGACTCCATTTCAACTGCCTCACTGCAGAACAACCACAAGTAAATAGTTACAATGTGCATATAGGTAGACAGATGGGGGAAGTACAACTGCAAGGTCTATCGTACAGAAGTATTGTATGATTGAGTCTGTTTTTGCTGTTATGAGCAGAATAAATAATAAAATATAGGGGCAAAGTCCAAGTTACCTAAATAATAAAAGAAGTATGTATTTGTAATGGGCATACAAAGCTGAAAATTATTCACAGAGAGAGGATATCCTACTAAAAATTCCTATATAAACCACACACTCTGTTCATTCTTCTAGTTTTTAACTTGTAGTATCCCCCCAAAGAAAGTGAGAGGAAAAAGGGGGGAGAAATATTCTCCAGGCACACAGATATAAACATACAGAAATGCATGTGAGCATGTGAAAGCAAAGCATAAGGAAGAACATCACCAAGTTCATTCATTTCTCTCATGGCAGGGCAAAAGGTCACAAAGGAAGAAGAAAGCAAATACTTGGTGGCAGAATTCAGTGGAAATTTCATAGAAGGGATGAAGAAAATAGATGAATTTGAAGAATAAATGAACCAAAATATCAGCAATTTCACAAAAACTGCCTATGGCAAATTTGGGGAAAACAGGTAAAAAATTGGATGAACTAACCAAGATTTTCCAAGTGGAATGACAGACACAACAAGGCTATGTAATGGTCAAAAAATGCCAGATGGAAATACTAGAAATAAAAATAACTGTATGTAATTCATAAATTACAGCAACAATCAACATGAAGACAGTGAGTGATACAGGGAATGGAATAGAAAGTTATGATGAAGAGCTTAAAGAAACCAAAAGGAACACAGGAGAACAAAAGAGCATTATCCAGTGGGTACTAGATGGTAATAAGAAGAATAACTGAAGGCTGACTGGAATTGGAGAAATGTTAGAAGAGAGTGCAGATGGGTTTACTAACATGTTTATAGAAATCATAGAAAAATGATCTCAAATATAAGAAAAGAGGTTAAAAAACAAATAAGAAAGTATTTCTGGGGAAATGGTAGAGCAGTGAGCAGGTGTAAATCAGCCTCTCTGAGACTGGAAAACCATGACAGAGTATAGCAACTTGGGGGAGAGAGGAAGGGAGGAGGTGGGTTCTTGAAGTCCAGGAAAAAGTTGGTCCTAAGGTTGTGGGTTATTGTTAAACTGAAGTCCAGGAAGACTCTGAATGGGGAACTGGAACCATGGGGAGAGTGAGTTGACGGGTCTCAATAGCAGGGAGACAAAATGAACACTCTCACTGACTCTTTGCTCATGGCCTGACAGAAGACACTGGAGCCTACAGGGGTGTGGTGACAGTGGAGCCCCTCAATGCTTCTGTGGAGAAACTCACCGGTGAAAGAGAGTAGTGAATGCTATGAGCTCCGGTAGCAGGTGAATAACTCCAGTCCAAACGTCCATAGGAGAAGGTGATCGACTGGCTGCTCTTTTGTGTTGGGGTCATTTGAAACCTGGACTTGGAGCATCCATGGATTAGCTTCATCTTGGGGCTGCCAGTGTCTGTGTGAGCTGCAGTTGGGAGATATCTAGGGGTGGGGCACCAAGGTCGAGTCAGAAAAACCCTCCCATATTGTTGTGAGTCAAAGCCCCATAACTGGAGCTCAGCTTCAACTTCTGCAGAGTTGAACTTGTATTCCACCTCATACCTACTGCAGATTCTCTGGGATAATGCAAAGTGAGTCTGGGCTCTCTTTGCCTCCTTTGTCTACTAGTGACAGCCAGAGAAGCCTTGGAGTGCACACTATCACAAAACAGGAAGCAAAGCTTATGTATATGAGGGGTGGCTGAGAGGGCAGAGGAATGGGTAAAAATGAGAATCAAGATATATAATGAACAGGTAAAACTTATAATTTTGAATGTGACCATAATGTACATCTAAAACGCACCAATAAATGAAAAAAATAATAACAGTAGATTCAGAAAATAAACACAGGCTTGAAATCACAGAGAAATCCCTCTTAAAAAGTCTTTTAATTGTATATTCTTTTTTTATTAGGGTGAAAATTGTTTTTAGGTTTTTTTGGTTTTGTTTAGTTATTTCTCTATTTTCTTTCTTTGTTTCCCTCCTATCTTCCTAACTAGTCTCCAAAGGCTTAAGTAATCTTCCTTTGTCCCTTAATCTCTTTATCTTTTCTTTTTCTTTTTTCTTTTATTCCTTTTAAATTTTCTCCCCAGATGATAAAGCCACTCAATTGAGAGTATACTTACTGTATATAAATTTCTGATTTGTTTTACATTGTGTTATATAAAAAAAATTTTTTTTTCATTAGAGGTGTCAAGTTAATAGTTACCAAAGGTTGTCATTTTCTAGGCTATGCTTGAAACTGTTGCAATAACTTACTGAAATACTTTAGCCAAGGTGACATAGTTGTTGTAATCAGTGGTTCATCCGTGTATGCCAAGACTGAGACTGTCTTAGGGTCAGAAACAATTCTATATTCCAGTACCAAAGAACCAGGGCCTAGGCCCAATAGGCAACAAATTCTCATTCCTAATAAATTGAATAGGTTGGAACCTGAGAAAAACTCAACAGCTCAAATCCAGCTACTCCATCTCTGAAAATTAATCATTTCCTAAGGGGTTCTTCACACTAGTAATAAAGCTACCTACCATAGGAAAATTATAAGCATCAATGTAGAAAATTAGTGTTTAAAAAATAGAAAATAAGAAGACATACAAACAAGGTGAAAACTCAGACCTTTAGCTCACCCAAGGCAAAGGTGGACAGAGGACAGAGGTTCTAGAGGACAGAGATGTAGAACAACTTGAAAGTCACCTACTTGAACTCTCTGAAATGATAACTGTGGAAGTAACAAATCAGATGAATGAGACCCTAAGAAAAACAAATCAGAAATAATCTCTCAAGTAACTAAAGAGATGTTGACCATAATTAAGTACATGATACAGAAATGTAGAATAGATACAGATGAAAAAATAGAGAAGCTTAGGAAAGTGATGGAAACTATACATGTCCAAACTAGGAAACAAAAGTGTTCCATGTAACATATTCAAACAGATATCCAGGATATTAAATATTCTATTGAAAGTTTACAACAGAATTATCCAATGTGAGGACACAATATCAGATCTAGGAGACAGGTTTGTGGACAGTGATGAAGAAAAAGTCTTTGTAAAAATAGCAAAGGACCACAAAAAATCAGTAGTCCAACAACTGCTAGATAATGCAAAGAATGATACTATAATATTGATCAAAAGTGATGAAAAATCAAAAGAGAGTGCAAAGGGGATAAAAAAAAACTTGGTCCAGAAGTAATGAAAAAAAATTTCCCAACATGTCCAGATAAGTGAAGCACAAGGAAAACTAATTAGCCATGATTTAAAAATCACATCAAGGCACATAATAGACAAGGTTCCAGAAATTCTGTTAGGAAAAGATGTTACCTGTAAAGGAAAGCACATCAGAATCACATGATTTCTCAATTCAAACACTTAAAGCAAGGAAAGGTAGGAGTAAAGTATTTCAATCCTGCAAGAAAACAACCTCCAACCCTGATTTATGTTCTTTGCAAAACTATCATTCAAAATTGATGGGGTCATAAGATACTTCCAAAGAAATTCATGACCATCAAACCAGAATTCTAAAATATTCTGAAGAATATTCTAGAAAGAGGTAACAAAGACTACAATACATGAAACCCAGGAGAATGAATCCATAAAGCAAGGCACGAAGTTAAAGAAGGGAAAGAAAGGAGACTCACAACAGGAAAACCATAGGACAAGGATAAGCCAGTACATATCAGTCATCACCATCAATATAAATAGTCTTAATTCACCTGTCAAAAGAGATAGATTGGAAGAATGCATCAAGAAAGAAGATATAACAATATGCTCCAAACAAGAAATACATTTAACTGAAAAAAATTCATAGAGTAAAAGTCAAAAGATGGAAAACTACATTCCATGTGACAGAAACCCACCAAAAAGCAGTGGTAGCTGTTCTATTTGCAGACAAAGTGGATTTGAAGCCAAGACTTATTAAGAGAAAAAGAGAAGATCCCTATACACTTGTTAAAGAACAATCCAAGAGGAAGAGATAACAATCATAAATATATATTCACCAAATACCAATGCACCCAACTATATAAAACAAATATTAGTGTACTTAAAAATCAAATAAGCACCGATACAATTGTAATGGGAAATTTAAATATCCTATTGTCACAAATAGATTAACTGGACCAAAAACAGCAAAGCAAAATCAGACCTGAACCAAACCTTTGCATAAATGGACTTAAAATATAAAGTGTTCCATCTCCCAACATCAGAATTTACATTGTCAGCTACACATGGGAATTTTATCAAAATAGACCACATTCTAGTCAAATAGACCAGGGAAAGACATAAAAGGAATGTGAACAGAAAAGAGATAAATTATGTTTTCATCATTTATGCATGACATTATACTCTACAGTGGAGACCCAAGAACTCCTCCAAAAAACTTGTAGATGTAATAACCAACTTTTGCTGCATAGCTGTAAACAGAGTCAACACTTACAAATCAATAGCATTCCTGGACACAAATAGTGAATTCACAAAAAAAGAAATTGAGGAAACTGCCCCTTTCCTAATAGCATTAGGGGCAATGAAATACGTATTAACCAGCCTAACAAAGGCTGTAAAAAGATCTTTACATTGAAATCTACAGAACTCTGAATCAAAAGGATGTGAAAAAATAGAAGGATATCTCTTACCGTGAATGGCAATACTCCCAAAATTGTTACACAGATTTAATTCAATCCTTACCAAAAAAAAAAAAAAAAAAAAAAAAAAAAAAAAAAAAAAAACAAACAAACAAAAAAAAAACCTCACATAATTAAAGAAAACAATTCTAAAATTCATTTGGAATCTGAGAAGACCTAGAATAGGAAAAAAAATTCTGGGCAACAAAGACAAAGCAGGGGACATTACAGTTCCTGATTTAAAATTATACTACATACCTGCCATAACAAAAACATCAATGTCATGGTACTGCCAGAAAACAGACCCAAGGATCAAAGAGAACATTTTTTTTTGTGATCTACGGTACCAGGGATCAGACTCAGGACTTTGTGCTTGTGAGGCAGGAATCAGAATCACTGAGCTAAATTCCCAGCCGGCCCAAGGATCAATGGAACAAAGTGGAAGGAGAAATGTCTCCAAACACATTCAATCACTTTGACACCTTCACTGGAAGGGAGATAGCCTCTTTAATAAATGTTACTGAGGGGCTGGGGATTTAGCTCAGTGGTTCCAGCGTCTGTCTTGCAAGCCCAAGGGCCTGGATTCGATCCCCGGTTAACCACATACAACACTGGGTGTGGAGACCCACGCCCAGCAGCAATCAGTGCCACATACCACAGTACCAGGCGTGGTGGCTCACGCCTGTCATCCCAGCACTCAGGAGGCAGAGGCAGGAGGATTGCTGTGATGTGAGTTTGAGGCTCAGGGCCAGCCTGAACTACAAAATGAGACCCTGTCTCAAAAAAAAAAAAAATAATAATAATAATAAAAATAAATAAATAAATGTTGCTGAAAAATCATTGGCTTTTCACATGTTGAAGTTTAAAACTAATTCAATATTTCTCACCATTTACTGAGCTAAAATTGAAATAGATCAAAGTTCTAGATATTAAAACAGAAACACTAAATTTTCTGAAATAGAATTATTGAAATCATAAACTTCGACAAAGACTTTAAGAGCAAAACCTTGATGGCACAGGAAATAATACAAAGAATCAATATCTGGGATCTCATCATATTAAAAAGCTTTTGCACAGCAAAAAATGATACCATCAGAGTCAAGAGACAGTACACTAAGTGATAAGACATTTTACCATCTGTTCTTCAGACAAAAGAATATCTAGAATATATATAGAACTCAAAAATCCCTCCAATCTCTCCAAATTCAAATAATCAATCAAAAAATGGATATCTGAAATGAAGAAGGACAAATGACAAATAAATATTTGAAAAAAGGTCAATATCTTTAGTCACTGAAAACATGCAAATTAAGACACTGAGATTTCATTTCTAGAAAGAACGGATATTAAATAGGACACAGATGTGTTAACATCATATTGTCTCTCTAGTGTGAGAAACTAAAGGTGTAAATGAAGTCCAGAATTTATGATAGATATTGTGGATTAGGAAGAAAATATTCAAAGGGAAAAGATCAAAGTGAGGGTAGGTGGTAAGAAAGAAAACAAAGAAACAATTTAATAATAAAAACAAAATATGGAAGCAAAGCTTTTGTATATAGGGGTATTGTTGGTTGAGTGGGGAAAGGAAAATATGAGAATCAAAAAGTGTCATTTACAGGGAAAAATGTTTAATGTTGAATGGGATCATAATAAATATGTAAAACATACCAATAAATCAATTTAAAAAAGAAATCTAGTAATAAATGATAGTGAAGGTTGGGAAAAGAGGAATCCTTCTCCACTGTTAGTGGAAGTGTAGATTTGTGAAACTGCTATGTAAATTCATACCCACAGTTCTCGAAAGACTAAAACTAGTTCCATTTGAGCTGTCTATTCCTTTTCTAGGTTTCTTTCCAAAAGAAATAAAAGTATTATACCACAGTGTTATGTGTACACCCATGTTTAAATTTGTGGTAGCTTCAAAATTTGTAATAGCTTTATCTTGTGAACAGCTCAAATGCCCATCAATAAATGAATGTATATAGAAAATTTTGTAGTTTTTTGACACGAAGAAATACTACTCTGTCAGAAAGAAGGATAAACTTAAGACTTTTCTTATTAAATGGATGCATCTCAAGACCATATTTTTAAGTGAAATATATCAGATACAAATGTTTAAATACTGCACTGTTTCTCCGTTGGGAGAAACTGAAAGACAAATAAGACCAAAAATGCTTAACTATTGAAAAGGAGGAAGAAAATTTTAAAATGAGAAGGTAAACAAAGGAAGTAGGAGGAAAGGAAGGAAGGGGGAAGAAAAAAGAGAATAAAAGGGAAAGTGGAAATAATTCTTTTATAATTAAGGAGAGAAGAGGTGTTGAAAGGAGGGGAGAGGATTCAGGAGAAAAGAAGAATCAAAATATATAAAGAAATAAATTCACTATAATGAATATGATCATAATATATTCTTAAAACATACCAGTAAACAGGCTCTTCAGAATATACTTAAAAATATTCTCAGAGGGAGCCGGGGAGTTAGCTCAGTGGTTCCGGCGCCTGTCTTGCAAGCACAAGGACCCGGGTTCGATTCCCTGGTAACCACATACCTATACTGGCTGTGGAGACTCACGCCCAGCAGCAACCAGTACCACATACCACAGTGCCGGGCATGGTGGCTCATGCCTGTAATCCCAGCACTCGGGAGGCAGAGGCAGGAGGATTGCTATG
>PVIR01025555.1:14313-24864 GCA_004026965.1 Petromus typicus | reverse complement strand
AGGTTGTCCAGGAAGAAGTACATGGGTGTGTGGAGTCTGGTGTCCACCAGGGAGAGGATGATGATGGAGCTGTTCCCCACCAGGGCGAGGAAGTAGGAGACCAGGACCACTGCAAAGAGGGGCGTCTCCAGCCACGGGAACTCTGAGAAGCCCAGGAGGATGAAAGTGTTCGGAAAACTCATGTTTTCCCTTTCCATGGGGTTTGCTTTATATGTAACTAGAAGTAAAAGGACAGATTTTGTTTGCATGCATGAATTTTCACTTTTAATAACTTTATAGCACCATGCTTTAAACTTCTGTTATATTGGAATAAGCATCATAACTGTTATGAAAATTTTTGAATTTGTGAATAACTTTTCCTATCACTTCATTTGGTAGCCAGTATAAAGGGAGATAAAGACACGTCAAAAATTTTTAGATAGGCCCAAGGGTGCATACATATGTGTCTACCTGGCAAGCTAAGAGCCTGAGCTCAATTCCTGGTATTACCATTTCTTTTTACATAGAGAGAAATCCAATGACCCTCTTATTTGCTTATTTTTCCCTCAGTTTTCCTTTAAAAAAATTTCCACTATTATTTGTTTTGACTTTCCACACATTCACTAACTGATACGTTCTCTAATCAAGTGAACTGGACTCTGTGGCCCTTTGCATTTAGGGTGCTGCCTCCTATTCCCTCTGCATCCACCCAGGTGAGGGCTATGAGGCTCAGCCGGACAGGGCAGGGCTTGAGAGAGCGCAACCGGCTACATAATGAAGTGAAATTGTCAGATGTGAAGAGGCCATTACATAGAGTTGTTCTGGGTAATCACCTACTTCCCCCATTTTTACTACAGTAAAATGCACGTGATATCCTCTACTACGTACCCACCTTCAAACTCGTGGTGGAGCGGGGCTGTCTGCATTCATATTTTTGTGCTCCCACCAGCACCTTCCATTTGTCAAGACTTAGATCAGACCTGGGAATCAAGCCCTTGTCTCCCTCCTTTACTCTGGCAGTCGCCATTCTACTACCGCTCTCTGTGGTTTTGGCTTCTTTGAATACCTCAGAGAAATATAATCCTGTGTGATTTGCAATACTGTGACTGTGACTGGCTCAGTTCACTTATTTCAGAGGTTCCCAACCATTTGGGCTTCATGGACCACTTTCATGGAAGACAATTTTTCATGGATAGTGAGCAGGACAGTTTTAGGATGATTCAAGTGCACACATTTATTGAGCCCTTTATATCTGGTATTATTCCCTTGTACTGTATAAAGAAATAATGAAACTAATTCCAATGCAGAATTAGTGGGGCTCTGAGCTTGTTTCCCTAATAGTACATGTTCCCCTGGAGGTGACTGGAGACAGTGATATCTGAAGAGTTTTGCTGATATCCAGTCTACTGTACAATCTATTTTTTTTTGTTTTGTTTTTTGGTTTGTGTCACTGCAGAAACCATGCTTCACAAACACAGAAAGTTTGAAATAGAAGCAAGCTTTTCTATGCTTTTGTGGCAATCTTAGAATATTCTGCTACATCTTTAATTTGGGACATATGGAGATTTGAAGTGGTTTCTGACACTTCAACCACTGCCACCATTTGAGATCTCAAGCAGTTTAGTTGATCCTCTTCTAGTGTAGACAAAGTTGATATCCTCATTGTATTCACAAATGAGCGATAGCCAGTGAAGACATACTATACGAAGCGGACTTGGAGAATGTGAGTCCCCTTTTGGATAAATCCATAGCTTATGAAGGACTCTTATATTTTCTTGAAAATGCAGTTCTTCTTTCCTTGGCAGTCTTAGAGCGTCTGCTGTCTCATGTTTAAGGTTTTCCCCATTTTCAAAGAAGCTCTTCATTGACACTTGTTTTTTACTGACGTTAGTGAGAGCGAGCCTGTGGGCTTTCAGAGCTGGCTGACACAAGCACACAGTGCAGGAACAAGGCACGGATGGACATGGCAAATAAAAGAACGATGAGCTCAGGAAACAGGGAAGGGGATGTTCCCAGGACCTCCGCTCTGGATCCTGGGAGTGTTATTAGAAAGACTCAGATAATAAATATTGGCAATAATGTGGAGAAAAGGCAGTGCTGTTGTTGGGAAGGTAATTTTGTCCCTTATGGAAGCAGTTTTAGATCTCCTCAAAAGGTTAAGGACAGAACTACCCTTTGACACAGCAGTCTCACTGCTGGGGACTTGTGTAGGGAACAGAGCCAGGGTGCTGTGGAGACATTTGCATCTTATGGTCACTGAGGTGTTATTCACAACAGTCGAAATACAGAACTGACTCCTTTCCATCCATGTACAAGCAGAGAAAAAATGGTAAATATCAACACTGAAGACCTTCTGCCCTAGGAAGTAAATCTTATTAGTGGCAGTGCAGCTGAATCTGAAGTTCATATCTCAGGTGAAATAAACCTGAGACCAAAAGGCAGAAGTTATGTCTTCCAATATTCTCACTGTGTGTCCCACCGTGAAAACAGACTTGGTTTTATCTGGGCCACCAGCATTGGCCAGTTAGAGAAACCAACTCCTGATGATGTCAGGAGCAATTTCTGGGCCAACCCCAGGTCTTACTGCCACACTGACTCGCTGCCAGCCAGGGGGATGGTCTGCTTCCAGACACACCCGTCTTCATCCTCTCCTCGGTGTCCCTTGGCTGCAGCACCCCCAGGAGTTACAGCCCTTTTTTGTCACTTGTTTGAAGCCCCCGGGGGCCTCCAAGCAGCCCTACTGTCAGCAGGTTGTTTGGCATCAGCAGCCCTCTGGCCCGAGGGCCGAGGGGGCCAGAGCAGTACGTTGTGCCCGCTACAGATAAACGAGGAGACAGAGACTCTCACTGCGTCTCAGCCCTACGACATGAAGCCTCTATATGAGGAAACAGACGCACGGAGTCCTGGCTGCATAGCCTCTGTTAAACGAGCAGAAGAAAGACCATGTTTATGCACCCTCTGCCTTTCCTGCCACCTGAGTTAGATTAGAGTTTATCTTTGTAAATTTGTTCCTCTCTCTCATACATGCTTAGGGGTCTGGGGGGAACACAGGCCTTCTCACGTGAACAGGAACACACCTGCAGTTCCACAGTCAGCTCTAATAAAATTGTCAGCATACATCACAATGGCCAGATGAAACGCTTCTGTGTACTGAATTGTGCCACTTGGTGCCACCCACCTTCTTGCTTGAATGCTGAACTCTCTTTATATTAATTCTATAATAAATTTCACCTGCACTTCTGCAGGGCACCTACATGTCTGGAATGATTTCTTTAATCAAAGTAGAAGGAACTGAGGGGAAGTGGAGGGCTCCCTAGGGCATCAGTGCCAGCTTCTTGGCGACATCCACGTGGCACCAGCCCCACCTCTGATAGGAGCCCTACACTATCCGGGTGTCCTCTCCACTAGTCTCCTCCACTCCACTGCTTGCCCCACCTGCTGTAGAAAGCCTTCAGCCTGGTCCTTGGTGCAGCTACTGCAGCCTCTGCCTCTCAAGTGGCCCTGCTCCTAGAGAGAGCGTCTTCGGCATCCAGCACTGGCGCGTTTCCTCTGCATGCTGTCCCCAGGCGCCTCTCTGCATCCACGCATTACTGTGAGTTCTCACCCCCTCGCTGTCATTCTCTTGTCTTCCTTTCTGCTTTCTGCTTCCAAGTGCTTTGGGAGTTGGACTCAAGTTTGTTTTCTGCCTTCCCTGTGCATTGGTTTGATTCATAGCAAATATTTAATAAATGCATAATTAATGTATAGACTCATCAGTGTTATTTCTTTCATTTGTCACGCAAACTTTATTTCTCTTCTCAAATTTTACCCAATACTCTATACATGGTGAAAAATTTCACTTTTCTCAACCTGATTATGTTATTACTTAGACATAGGGTGACCAATTTTATTTTATTCTTGCTGTGTTTTGCCTGCATCCAGTGCAATGCCTCCTGTGTACAGAGGAGTACTGTTTTCTGGGATGTTTATTATAATGGGGGCTTTCATTATTGGTTTTTCTTTTGCCACTAGCTTTTAAAAATGCACACAGTTTTCAGCCTTCTTCTTTTCTTGGACCAGATACTTGAGATCATTTACTTACTATTTCATTTTGGTTCCTATATTTTACTTTCCATTATACTCACTAAGAAAATGGGAAATTTCCTTCACAATCCTATGTGAGACTCTTGGGAGGGGAAGGAGGTTCACGCTCTGCTCAAGAATAACCCAGCTCCGGGGGCCGGGGAGTTAGCTCAGTGGTTCTGACGCCTGTCTTGCAAGCGCAAGGGCTGGGGTTCGATTCCCCGGTAACCACATAACAATACTGGGTGTGGACCCACACCCAGCAGCAATCAGTACCACATACCACAGTGCCGGGCGTGGTGGCTCACGCCTGTAATCCCAGCACTCGGGAGGCAGAGGCAGGAGGATTGTGATGTGAGTTTGAGGCTGAGCTCAGGGCCAGCCTAAACCACAAAAGCGAGACCCTGTCTCAAAAAAACCTAAAAAAAAAAAAAAAAAAAAGAATAACCCAGCTCCACTCGCTCACTTTGAGGTGCAGGAGGAAGAGATGAATGAGGAGAGGCCAGCAGTGGGAGTCGGGCTGCTCTAGTGAGGCAGGTCGTCTTTGAGGTTGGAGTTTCATAGGGAGCGAGGTGGGAGGGTCAGAATCCAGGCAGGCAACAGTGTGAGGAGTGAGGAGTAGGAGCTCCTGGGGGCCCTAGCCGGGTTGCCTGAGACATGAGATAGTGAGGAGAGACCATTAACCAAGGCCTGATGTGTGGAGCTGAGCGCTGCAGGGAATTTCCCTCTGATTTGTTTGTCTGTGGGATCATCTTGCCCTGAGGAATATGCCAGAGTGAGGTGCAGACAAAACTTAGAAAAAGTCAAATCACCACACAAATGGAGGGAGGTGCATCCCTGTCATGCTTCTCCTGTGGCCATCTGTGAGATTGTGCACGCAGTGGACCAATGCCTCCAGGGGAATTTTCACCTAAAACGTTCACGGTTAGTTCTGTTGGAAGTAGTACATTTTATGTGAAGCACCACACTGCTGTAGAAAATAGAGGTGTTCTCCAGCTGGTTAGTGCTTATGTCCAGCACAGGAGACAACTCCGTGGCATGTTACGGAGCCCTGCATGTGTTAGTTCCATTTTCCTGGAGATGAGCTTCCTTCTTCATGTGAGCCTGTTACTCACAGCTCATATAGCCGATAAACCTTATCCTATAAATCCTGTTCTTTGTGTCCTGAATGAGGAGTTGAGCAGAACACACAGCAAAAGTAAGGTGGTGGATTTGTTAGAGGAAGGGATATTTGCAGATAGAGAGGCTGATGAGAAATCTCAAGTGGGTTTGCCTGGAGCGACCCTGTCTGCTGTAGGTTGTAAGATTTCTATTGCGAACTTTCCTGTGTCTTGTGGTGGGATTAAGTAGACTCTGTTCTCTTAAGTGGGACTCTCCATCCTCACACTGGGAGGAGCATTTTCACCTTTACCTGGGCTTTGTTGGAACCAGTGCAGGAGACTCCAAGTGTCTGAGGGAGAGTGTCAGATCTGCAATGTTAATGATGTCATTGTAGCCCTGTGGTCATCCTCGGGTGCCCTCAAGTGGATAACATGCATGTTTGTGGGCTCTGGCAGAGATCAAGAAGTGTATAGGGACACGAGTAGATTTCTCAGGCTCATGTCGGGATGTTAAGGAAATATGGTCTTCCTGAGCCAGGGAAAACTGGTTTATCATGATGCTAACTGTAGGATGTGTCCCACACTGTCTGTCTCTGGTCTCAAAACCATCATTTTGACCTGGTCTTCTATTTGTTACCTCTCAGAAAACTCTGGAGGAGATGAAACTGGCTTGGGCGATTTTAAACTCTTTATTGGATACAATGCTGCAATGCATGAACACTGATCCAGTCCTGACACAAGGGAGAGCCTAGCGGCCATTCACTGTATAATGTAGTCTACTCTGAATATGAGGAAGAAGTTGTGAAAGCTTAAGGAAGAACCTTATATCCCTCTTTCAACCTTGGTGGAAGAGATTTTCACAGATTGTAACAACTGGATACTGTCGGAAGGGTCAGAGAATGATGAGAGCTTAGAGAAAAGACATGGTTTGGAGACTAACTCCACTGCCGTCTCCAGTATCCTTGATGGCTTCCCAAAGAAATTAGTACCTGTTGCTTCAAGGTAAGTGACTGGTGAGAAGAGTGTCTCATGCAGCAGAAAGATTTAGCAGGACAGTAACTCTTTTGAGGCCCAGGATCAGGATGCTCTTGTGAAAAGCAGAGTCAGTAGCTGGACCAAGGAAGTTTGAGTATTTTCCAGGTTTCTATCATAAGAAAACCCCAGCCTTGGAGAGATTTGCCACTGTATTTTCTCAGATTTTAAGATGAAAATTATGTAAATGCTCCTTCATTCCATAGAATAGAAACATAAAGACTATTTCCAAGCATATTATGCAGTCATTATCACCCTGCAGAGAAAACTGATAAAGACACAAGAAAAAAAGGAAAATTATAGACTAATATCCTTGAAGAACACAGATGCAAAAGTATCCAATAAAATACTTGCAATTAGAATTTAAAAATCATACACCATGATCAAGGTGGTTTTATTCTATGGCTATAGGGATTGCTTAATGTCCAGAAATCAATAAATATAACAGACCACATCAGTAAAATCAAGATTGAGTATCGCAGAGCATCTCAGTGTAGTAATAGCCACATTCCAATCCCTGAGAAAGCAGTTTAATGGATGGGGACAGAACAAGAACAAGAACAGTTGTTTGTTCTCACCATCCCCTACCCCCTATACGCATCAACTTAGTTTCCATTTTTTTGTTTTTACCATCAAATTTTTTCTTTGCCTTCTTTGGTGTCCCCTATACCCTTTCCCTTTTACAATCTCTTAAAATGTTAAATCCAGCATAGTACAGGGAGTAATGCCAATGTACAAAAATGAGTGGCCTTCTATGATATATAAAATAATATGCTGATAAAGAAATTGGGAAGAAATTCCATTTAAAATTCACACACACACACACACACACACACAAATACTTTGAAATAAGCCTATGGGATAAAAGATCTACACAATGACAATTATGCATCAATAAAGAAAGAAATTTAAGAAGACACCAGGTGATGGAAAGACTTGCCATATGCTTTGATTGGAGACTTAGTGTTATTAGTGTGTCCATGCCACTAAAGTGATACCAGTGATGTTCTTCAAAGAACAACAATCTTAAGGCCATGTGAAAGAATTCACATGAAGACCCTGAGTCACCAGAGCAATCCTGACAAAGAGGAGCAATGCATCACAAGTACCATATCTTATTTCAATATATCCTATGGTGACTTTGTTTATTTTTTCATCTTCTATATTTTTTAGTACATATTTGCAGTACATAATGACTACATTCCATGTGGGTGGTTAGTACAAGAACATAACACATAGTTAACTTTCCATCTCCTTCCCTTTCTATCTTGCAAACAGGGTAGCATTGTTTAATGGGTAAAAATACATGAAATGAGAATAAGCCCATGCATCTACAGCCATTTGAGCCTCAACAAAGTAGCTGAATCATATATTGGACAAAAGAGCCTCGTTCAACAAGTGGCACTGAGAAACTGGACATGACCTGGAGGATTCAAATAGACCCCTACCTATGTCTCACACTTTTTGCAAAGTCTAACCCAAAATGGACCAAGACTTTCATGTAAGACTTGCAACTTGGAAAATAAAATAGCAAATACTTTATGAAATCAGTATAGGCACTGATTTCCTGAACAGGATCTAATATCTCAGGAAATTACAGCAAGGACTGACAAATGGGATTCATGAAATTAAAAGGCTGTGCAGAAAGGAAACAATAAGCAGAGTGAAGTTATCTATGGAAAGAGAGAAAATCTTAGCTAGCTGTTCATCTCAAAGGTAACTAGTATCTTGAATATATTAAAAAAAACCTGAAGAACTCAAGAAATTTAACACAAAACCCCACAAATATTCCAAACAATAAATAAAGCAAATTCTGATCAAGCACTTGTGAAAAGAAGTACAAATGACCATTAATTACTTGACAAAAGCTCAACACTTGTAGTCATTTGAGAAATGCAGATTTAAATTATACTGAAATTCCATCTTATCCCACTCAAAATTGCTACCATCAAAAATACAAAGTTCATGTTCCTGCTCCCTAAGATGAATGCAAAGATGTGCTGCAAACATGTACTATAGATAAAACAATAAAGAGAAACTTTAAGAAAAAGCTTTTGTAAATAGGTAGAGGTGAAGGGGTGGAAAGGAAGGAAGGAACATGGGGAAAGAGCAAGAACCAAGATATTTCACGTACAAATTCCAATGGTGAATACGATCATAATATATATGTAAAATGTACCAATAAATGTAATGGAAAAATTTTTTAAAAAGAATACAAAATACAACAAATGCTGGTGAGGATTCAAGGCAAAGGAACTCTTTTTTTTTTTTTTTTTTGGAGACAGGGTCTCCCTTTGTAGTTCAGGCTGGCCCTGAGCTCAGCCTCAAACTCACATCACAGCAATCCTCCTGCCTCTGCCTCCCAAGTGCTGGGATTACAGGTGTGAGCCACCACGCCCGGCCCTGTGGTATGTGGTACTGATTGCTGCTGGGGTGAGTCTCCACACCCAATATTGTATGTGGTTAACCGGGGATCAAACCCAGGTCTTTGCACTTGCAAGACAGGCACCGGAACCACTGAGCTAAATCCCTGGCCCAGGAACTCTTATATGTAGTTGGTAGGAATGTGAATTTATAGAGCTGTCATGAAATCAGTATGGAGGTTCTCTTAAAATACCAAAAAATCTAAAAATAAAGCTGTCATATGACCCAACTATATCACTCTGTTACATATTGCTCGGTTAAAGTCAGCCTAGAGTAGGAGATGCTTGTACACCAATACTTACTGTGGCACTAGTCATAGAGGTTAAGTTGTGGAATCAGCCTAGATGCTCATCAGTGGATGAATGGATAAAGAAAAAAGACATATATTATCTGTTACTTTCTCAGACATTGCTGAGACAGAATACCCAATAAGATAATGGCAGAAAAGTTTATTGCAGCTCACAGTTTGTAGAAGTTTCAGTCTGTAGTCAACTGGTTCCAAGGCAGAGTGACATAGCAGAGGGGCACCACAGAGGAGAAGCAGTTCATGATATTAAAACGGAAGGACAGAAAGCAAGAAAAGATGAAGGTATACAGGATTAAATGTGTTTCTCACCAGTGTAAAGATGTATGAACCATGCTGTTCATTTTATTGTTAGAGATCAGACATATACGAAGAGTTAAGGATTAAAGAGAAGACAACGGTTGTTAGACTAAAGATGGCAGAACTTCGTAGTCCAGTGAATTTCTACAGTCATTTAAGACTTGACTTTGAGAAGTGGGAACTCTTTCTTGGAACTCATAGATAATGGTTTGGAGAAGCAGACACATTAAAGCAGTATTCTCTGCTGTATACCTGTGGTTTCTCAGCATACAAGCAGAGATCTAGCTTTCCAAAACATCACCCCACCCTGGGACTGCAGAATCCTCCTCCATGCCAACTTCACATCCTTGTTTCTCAGGGTGTAGATGAGTGGATTGAGCAGTGGGGTGATAACACAGTAGAAGAAGGACAGGAACTTGGCCTGGGAACTTTTGGATGAAGGCTGAAGGTACAAGTACATTCCTGGTCCAAAGTACATGGTGACCACCAGCAAGTGGGAACTGCAGGTGCTGATCGCCTTGTGCCTGCCTTCAGCTGATGGTAGCTTCAGTACAGCCCTGGCAATGAGAATGTAGGAGATGAGCACCACCAGAGGAGCCAGCATTCCAAATGGGATGGCTCCGATAGACAGGGCCATCTCATTGGCAGTGGTGTCCCCACAGGCCAGCTTGATGAGCACAGGCACTTCACAGAAGAAGTGGTCCAGGGTATGGTGTCCACAGAGAGAAAGCTGGAGAGTGAATGTGGCTTGGAGCAGTGCATTTGCCAGGCCGCTGGACCAGGAGGCAGCTGCCATCTGCACACACACCGAGGGACGCATGATGAGCGTGTACTGGAGGGGCCGGCAGATGGCCACATAGCGGTCAATGGCCATCATGGCCAGAAGGATGCATTCAGCACAGGCAGTCCAGTTAAACAGATAGAGCTGTATGATGCATCCCCAGGCAGCAATGGTCTTGTCTGGTCCCCACAGGTTGGCCAGCAACTGGGGCACAATGGTGCAGGTGACACCGAGGTCCAGCAGAGAGAGGTTGTCCAGGAAGAAGTACATGGGTGTGTGGAGTCTGGTGTCCACCAGGGAGAGGATGATGATGGAGCTGTTCCCCACCAGGGCGAGGAAGTAGGAGACCAGGACCACTGCAAAGAGGGGTGTCTCCAGCCACGGGAACTCTGAGAAGCCCAGGAGGATGAAAGTGTTCGGAAAACTCATGTTTTCCCTTTCCATGGCATCTGCTGTAAGAGAAGGGGACAGATTTTGAGGATAAATGCAATTTTTCCCTTTCTCTTTTTCCTCTTTTTGCTTATTAGGGTGTGAGTGTGTGTGTGTGTGTGTGTGTGTGTGTGTGTGTG
>PVIR01025555.1:0-14213 GCA_004026965.1 Petromus typicus | reverse complement strand
TTCCTTTACAGGAGAGGGGAGTAGTGTTCTGGAATGAAACCTGTGAAAAAGATGAAAGCTTTCTTTGATCTCACACTCAAGACAAATAGAATAAAAGGAAATTAAAAGGAAGACTAGGCATTGACTTTTTTAAAAGTGAAATTACATCCAGAGTATGAAAATTCTAAAGAAGTTATGCCAATTTTGTTTAGTTTCTGTATGTTTCTTTGTTTAGATATTTAGCAATTAAAATGTTCTATTTTCATAACATTTAAAAAAATTTATGAAAATATAAAACAAAATTTCATTACAAAATAAGAGAATAACAGAGGCCCAAACTGTCATTTGGTGCTGTGCACACAGGCAGCTGAGTCTGGACACTGCAGGCAGAAGCCATGGTGATCTGGACTGAGTGATAGTCTTATGTGGACACTGTGCTGTTATATGAATATCCTTGGGGAGGAGAGGGAAACACACTGCAGAACATTTTCACTATGAAAGTACATCAAAAACCTGCAGAGAGTCAATGTTAAACATTTTCCAATGTATTTTCTTAAGTTAACAGATACATATGTATCATGCAAAATATGAAGTTCTGAAGTATATTATGTGCATGGTGGAGTGGTGAAATTATAATGTGCATTACTCACACCATTGTATTTTCAGGTAATAACATTTAATGTTCACTTTCTCAGCATGTTTCATGAATCCAAATAGAATTCTTGACCTTTTGAACCATCTTTGCATTGGTACCTGCTGTCCACCATCTCATTGCTGGCACCACTGCCCTCTCTGGTCGTCATCATTCTTCTCTGTACTTCAAAACTATCCACTTGTTCTAGATTCCAGATTCAAATGAGACCACTCTGCACTGTCTCTCCCCTCCCTTTTGTGGGAATGGCTGATATAGAAAGCACAGAGATAGCAAATGTGGGCAAGGAGCTGCCAGGGAACTCAGGCACACAGGGGTAGAGTGTGAGCCAGGGCAACTGCTGTGGAAAAGTTCATGAATTAAACTGTAACTACCTACATGAGGCCACCCACTCCCACTTTAGAGAATATAACCATGGAAACGGGGGCAATGCTGAGGAATTATCTGTGCTCCATGGCTGTGTTATTCAAAACAGACAAGATGGAGACCTGCCATGCGTGTGTGTCAGCAAAAGAATGGATGAAGAAGAGCTGTGGTGTGTCTGGGCCACATAAGAACATTCAGGCCCCAAAAGAGAGGAAATCCTGTCATTTGGGACAGGGTGGTAAACCTGAATGTCACCAGGTTCATTTGAAAAAGGCAGGCACTGAAAGACATGTTTTTGAAAAGAACTTTCTCTGTACAAAGACACAATTATACAAAGTTGGGTTAGTTGAGTCACAGATTTGGGGGAATGGTACAAAATGGTTCTTTATGAAATTCGGAAATGGATATGTTACTTGCTGTCCCAACAACAGGCTTACCGCTGGGTAATCCACTTTGCAAGGCAGCCAACCCTATCCGCTCCTCCTGCAAATCTGCCGAGTGATTGCTAGAAATTGTGGTCCTCAACCCATCCCTTGGGCCCCCTAAAGACCCCTATGTCACCCAGTCCCCAAGGATGTGAATCTCCACCTCTCTGCGCTTCCTGTCCCCAGCCTCAGCCTCCATTCACCTGTGCCACCTCCTATGAAGAGCTCAGTGCTCAGTCTGTCCATGTACAGGTAACTTCTCCTCTGCTGCCAGCACTGGGCCCTGAGTGACTGGCCCGTGACGCCCGTCGCATTCAGTCCTCTGCACGGTCCCACGGTCTCCGCTGCGCTGCCTCCATGTGCTGATCCGAATTCTGGCCCCACTGTCATCACTGCCTTGCCTCATCTTCTTCCCCTGAACACACTTGGGAGTCTGACAGATGTTTGAGTGTTTAAGATTTTCATTAGGGCCGAGGATGGAGTGGGCGGTGGAACATTTCCCTGGCATGACCAGGGAACTGAGGTCATTCTCCCCAACAATTCAGAACAAGCAAACAAAATGAAATAAACAAAAATTTGTTATTACGTTCTTATTTAAAATGTTTTCCCTATTTGTGTTGCCCTGTGTGCTTATTCCACATACGTATGAAATGTGCAAAGACAGATTTAGAGTTGTCAGCATTTCCGGGTTGTTTACATTTGCTTGGGTGTAGGTTGGCCTGTAACACTTGTTTTGCTCGTAGGCAAACAAACAGTTTCTGGTTTCCTCCCAGCGGAACATTTCTTTCCACAGCCTCACCTGAGTGAGCTCTTCTGCCACTGCCGCCTGGAAACCTCACGCTGGCCGCCTCTGTCCGCTTCCTCACAGTTCACTCCCCTCAGCTGCCTCAGTGTCACGCAGACTTCTTATTCCTCATCCTACATTGTACCGAAGTCTCTGACAGCAACTTTATATTACTTTATGCCATTTGTTGATAACATCATGCAACCACAGAAAGGCAGAGATTTGATGTTCATTTCCTGCTGACTTACATGACAGCTGCTCTAGCGCCCACTCCCCACTGCAGGCCCAGGGTGTGCCAGGTGCTGGTTCTGTTTTCTTACCAGGGATTGTTTGGCATCTGCCTCTTCCTCTGCCAGCCACATCTTCTGTGTCTCTGTCTTTCTCCTATGTCTATCTGATCTATCTATATTCTATCATATATCTATCTCAGTCTTTTCTTGGATTGGAAAAGTACTAAGATGACAGTAGAGCAGAGGTCACAATCAGGTTGAAGTTATTTTCTCCAAGTGTGAATTGTAGTTCCTTCTGGTCATAACCCATCCTCACCGCGGAGGTGAGAAAGTCACCCTCAGAGCTGGAGGAGACTGGAGGGTCAGCACACATGGTCCAGAATAACCAAACCTCCCTTTGTTTACCTTGATGTTAAAGACGCAAAGTGCAGGGAGTGAGAAGCCGCAGTGGGAAAGTTGGGTCCAGGTCCGGAGAGACGCAGTTTCCTTCCAGCGCCTCGGGTTCAATCCACAGAGAGATGCGGTCCCCTGAATCCAGCCAGGAGCAGGATTTGTTGAGCGGAGGCCTCCTGAGACCCTGGGCTGGATGCACTGAGACCTGCACACAGGTGAGTAATTAGCTAGAGGACGGCTTGTAGAAGGGAGCAGTCTGCAGGGCTTTGGCTTCTAGTTCATTGTCTGTGGAGTTATCTTTCTGCAGGGTGTCTGCTTGTGTGGTTGAAGGTCAGACTCTGATGAAGTACAGTTGTCATGTACTAGGTCCATGATGCGTTGTTCTCCTGGCCCCAGTGCTGCCCAGAGTCAGTCCGAAGCCACCTGCAGGGGAATTCTCACAGCTCTTTGGTAGACTCCCATGCGAGTTCTAACCAGGCCTATCCTGCCGTAGAAGGATGATGAAGCCCAGTGTACTGAGAGATTTGTGTGGAGAGAAGTCCCATGGCTAGTTACATGTGAAGCCATGTACTTCCAACATAGTCACTTTAGCAGAATATCGAGACTCTTCAGCTGCACAGATAGTTACTTTGTAGGGCACAGCATCTTTATACTGTGTTGTGTTTTGCAAACTATTTTTCTTGAAATGTACTTTTCCTATGTTGCAAAACTCTCTCTTGTTTCAGATTCTGCTATTGCTTTCACCTCCACCCCCCAGAGTGAGCTGGAGACAACACTGTGTGGCTTGGCTTTGGACACGCTATTGGTCACCGTTAGCCTTCCACAGAGGGGAAGACGCGCTGGACAGGCCAGGCACAGAGGGACGCATCACAAGACACTGACAGTTGAAGCTCAGTCCTGGTGGACAACACTACACCTGCCACCTTTGGTGCCCTCTCTGCTGGATGGAGTACAACGCAGATGTGACCCACAGAGTCCCAGCACCTGCCCCTCATCCTCTGGGTGAGGGCCAGGTGAGCTGCTGTCGAGAAGCTGACGCTGCAGTTCCAGTGGGGCGGGGTCTGTCCTGATCTCTTGGGGAGATCAGTGTACAGCGTGACTCCTGTGGGGGAGGAGAAGCAGGACAAGAGCGAGGCCCCTCCACGTCAGACAGTGCCCTGGTGGCAGCAGTGACAGGACAGCAACAACTCTGCTTACGCTGTTTTTTCACCCCCTTTCTGCTGACTATCACTGATTTTAGGCTGAAGGTCAATTTTTAGCTTTTGTAGAATCTCCATTATTCTGTGTCCTTAAGTCAAAATGACCACGAAAGGGAATTAATATAGAAATCACTGAATAGTATCACTCATGATGCTCAGGAAAAAGGACTCCAGAGCTGTTTCAGGAAGTGGCAAGAGTGACAGCAAAGAGAGTGTTCAAAGTGAGGGAGGGATCTGAGCGCCATTTGTGGCACTGTGTCTTTTTCTTTTTTGGAGACAGTAGGTATCTCAGGCTGGCCTTGAACTCATGATGATCCTGCTTCAGCCTCCAGAGCGCTGGCATTACAAGTGTGTACCACAATACCCAGCTATCTTTTTTTGTAATATGGTATAAAGAGTCTTTAAATATTTATGGTAGTTTTTAACCACACTGGATATGCCAAGTTTTTTCCATAGCAGTTTTATTTCTGTGTAGTTAACTTGCTCTGTCGGCTGTGGTGGGGTCTACGGCTAGAACCTTCTGAACTGTTACCTTCGTGGAGATGCACATGCTCTCCCAGCTCCTTGCCTTTCAGGAGATCAGCCACATGGAATTTTGTCAAGCTTGGAGCCCTCTAAAAGGACTTTGTTTTACTCTAACACACCGTTCAAGACTCTACATGGCCACTTTTGTGGTCCCTGGGGGTGGAGGTGTCAGGATGTGATTCGAAGGAGGCGGGGTCATGGCACAACAGGTGTGTCTGTGCATGTTGATGTGCAGTGCACTTGCCTTTGGGAATCTTGCTGCCTTCACCACTGTTTGAAGGATACATTCCATTCTTGGGGTAAAGCGTGGGTTTATTTTTCTCCTTTAAAGCTTTGATTTAGTTTTTATGAGTACAAGTTTAGACAGCACAATGTATACTTTCCTCTCAGGGAGAGGTGCTCACTCTGGGCACATCTGGATTCTTTTTGTTCACATTCCCTTCCCAGCTGCCTCCTCCCTCCACCTCCAGGGTCCCTTTCCCCATCATCATCATCATCATCATCATCATCACCATCATCATCATCATCTCTACTACTACTTCAATGGATGCTTATGACATATAAATATTATATTCACCAGAAGTAATAGGCACCCACACAACCCATTTTAAACATTTTTAATTCCACTTCCCCTCTTCTCCTTTCTCTACCATCAATCTCCTGGTTCTCATTTGCAAAAAATCTATCTCCTTATTTCCTTATAATCCATCTTTTATTTTGCTTTTTTTTGTACGTTGGATTACTCAAATGAAAGAAACCACACAGTACCTATGTTTCTGTGTCTGATTTATTTCACTTTACATCACATTTTCAAGGTGTTTCCATTTTCCTACAAATGCCTCGTTTATCCTTCTTTATAGCTGAAGACTTTCCCAGCATGTACAGAGAGCACATTTTCTTTCTCCATTTATTTGCTGGTGGACATATGGGTGCTTCAAAGATTTAGCTATTGTGAAATCTGCTGCTATAAATGTATGTGTGTACGTTTCTCTGTAATATGAGTGCTTCAGGTCTTTTGGAAGATACTTGCATGAGAAATAACAGAGTCAAGTAGAATTTCTGATTTCAGTTTTTTGAGAAATCTCCATACTGACTCCCACTAGTTTACATTTCTACTAGCAATGTAGAAGTGTTCCTTTTATACAGCAGCTTTGTCAGAATTCATTATTATTTGATTTCTGGATGATAGACATTTTTGGGGGTGTGAGAGAAAATCTTGGTGTGGTTTTCATTAGTTTTTCTCTAATGGCTAGAGAGGAACATTCTTTTATGTAAATTTATTGGCCTCTTGTACTTCTGAGAAGTGTCTATATTAATTCTGCTTTTTTTGAATCATTTTTTTTGTTTGTTTTGGGAGGTCTAATATGTTGTGTTCTTTATATGTTCTAGATGTCAGTCCTCTGAGGAATAACTTGTGAAATTTTTTCCTATTCTCTAGGTTGTGCCTTTAGTCTACTAATGGATCCTTTGCTGCATTTTAGCTTTCTAACTTGATGTGATCTCATTTGTTTATTCTTGCTGTTTTATCTTGTGCAATTCAAATTCTCTTTAGAAAGTCCTTGCCTCTACCTATCACTTTAAGAGTTTTACCTGTTTTATTTTCAGCAGATTTAGTGTTTCTGTTTTAATACTCAGATCTTTGATCCATTTTGATTTTAGTTTAGTACAAGGTGAAATATAGGGGCCATCAATGAACTGGACTGTTGAAAATTAGATATTACACCAAAAGACCACATTATAAGCACAAGAGAGGAAGCCCAAGATTAGAAAAAGAGCATTTGATGACACAATCTGATAAAGGGCTGAGAGCCACAATCCAGGAGACATTGCCAAAGATGGATCAGAAAAATGCTACAATCCAAAGGAAAAGTTAAGGTGGCTATATGACTTGTCAAGGGCTTTAAACTAATGAGATGCAAAGCTGGGATGGAAGTCCAGGTGTATCTTCTCACTAGGCCATAGCACCTATGTTATCCCAAATCCTGCTTGGCTGTCCACAGCTTCTCCCCACAAGCCTGGGAGTCTTGAGGCTCCTGTAGCCTCTGGTCACCCTCCTGCTCCTCAGAGAAGGTGCCTGGGTGCACATATCACGATGCAGGTGCTTCCAGTGAGGTACAATAAAGTCCATTCTATGCCCAACGACAATGATAAGAGGCCCCACATGGAAAGTGAAATTTTGCAATACAGCCTCACTGACCCACCTAAGACCTTTGTTTCCTAGAACCATGAGAGTGTTACCAACAGTGCGAGTCTGTTTAGAGGGAGCTCCAAGTGTGAGACACGTGGGCCTTGGAAATGGTTCTTCATCTGATGTGTCTGAGCATTAGCGGGATGCCAGCTCAGACACAGCTACCAGGCTCCCTGTCCCCCAAGGGCTCCCAAGTCAGCAGCTCTGGGGTAGGGCATGCCCTAAGAGTTGTAGTCCTAATAGAGTAACTCTTTATGACCTGGGGCCTGGATGTAGTAAGTGACCAGCCCACACTGTGTGACTCTTAGGGTGATAGCTCGGGCCACACTGCAGGTCACTGTCAGCTCCGACTGCTTTGCATTTGCCAAGTCACTGACAGTGGCATTCAAAGTCCAGATTATTTCTAGGAAACAGCTGTGAGTTCTAAATATACATACCTTTTGTTCTTAAAGACTTTATGTGCTACAGAGTGGACACTGTGAGAGAATTTCACCATCAGTGTCTCACACATATACACAAACACAATGACACAGATGCACACACGTGTACCTAAGACACAGACTTGATGGATAGGAGGCAAGTCACTGACTACAACACTACATCAGAATTGCTGATGTATGAACTTAAACTACTTTGTGTGAATCTTAATCACTGAAAGCAGATACACAGACAAATACACACAGGAGAGTTGTATATACTTCCAGAAAACACACACACACACACACACACACACACACACACAGAGTCCTGTAAGTCTCAGAGAGGAAGCTTAGTGGGGTTTGTTATGTGAGTAAACAGAAGCTTGTGCTCATATCCACTTTTTATACTTAGAACTGGAAGTTGAAGTTAGTGTTGTTTTTTGAGAAAAGTTCTCATTACATATTCCAGACTGGCTTTGGCCTCACTACATAGCTCAGCTGGCTGGGAATTCACTGGGGTCTTCCCTTCTCAGCCAGAAATTAAAGTTATCTTTGGAAAATAGTATGAAAGGTTACATTTTTTAATCAATAAAATCAAAAAGTTGGGATCCAAGAAAACCAAATATATTGTATCTTCTGCTGCTTCTCAAAAGTTTCCTTTCTTAAGTAACGTAAGTACTAGCAGCAATGCCAGTGTAAAAACCTAAGTGAAATTTGCAGTTGACTTTTGTGTGGTGGCTGTGTGGAGGGCTGAGCCCGTGGATGTGTCCTTCTGGGATGTGCCCAGTGGGTTGAGATGAGAGCCAGTGGCCCTGGGAGGCTCGGGTGTGGGCAGCAGGTTGGGGCACAAGTCCACAGTCACTTGGGGGGGACGGGGCCGCTGCCTGAGTAGGAGGAGACACCTTCCGCAGTGGGGGAGGGGATGAGGAAACACCCCCTGGCTCGTTGCTTGGCAGCAGCCTGCTGAGTATCTCGGTGTCTGAGTCTACCTGCTCCACTTCTCTTGTTGGAGGTACATAGTCGATTCTCTGAAGCTGCCTCCTTCCCCACACTCTCAGGATTTTGTGAATCTGGGACTAAATGGTTTTTGTTTAAATGTAATACCCAGAGACCAGTTCTCTTCTCCAGAACCTGAACAGCCTCCTGAGTGTTTGGGGCTTTCTGCCCCAGCTCCCCAGTGAGTTCTGTCTTTGCTTGGGGAGTTGGGGCAAGTCTCTACCACAGAGCACTGTGCCCTGGGGTTTCTGCTCCTGCTGTGTAAACAAACAGCATGCTGGTTTCCCTGGGCCTCAGAGTGTTCCAAGTTCCCACAGGGACAGGTGCTAAGGATGTCATCTTAGGCAGCTGGTATGGTTGCTTAGGTGGTATGGACTGTTCTCCAAAGCACCTCCCTTCCTCCCTGGGGGTAGCCTGGTGTCTCCTCTGCTTGGGGACCTACATATGGCTGAGAGACCAGTGCGCCAGTATGAGAGGTGGCCCTGTGCCACTTCCGCCGCTTAGCCTCGGAGAAGATATCTCTGGCCATGACCGCTACCGTTAATCAGTCCCTTCCACTTTCTGCTACTTAATACTGTGCTGAGTCAGATGTGACTTCTATGCTCACTCTTACTAGAATTTTCCCTGGATTTTCCTTTGAAAACTGAAAGGATCCAGAATTTCCCTCCTTATTTTTGAAAGAACACTGGTCTGGTCCCTGGAACCCAAGGAATTCAGCTCCAGAAAGCTGAGAATTATACGTCTTCTTGGAAGCACAAGGGTGAGGATTTGGACATAGGCTTTGTTGTTGTTGTTGTTGTTGAGAGAGAGAGAGACAGACAGATAGAGACAGAGACAGAGACAGAGACAGAAAGAGACAGAGAGAGTCGGGGAGGGAGGGAGGGAGAGGAGGCTGCACTTGGGAGTCCCTGGCAGCCCTTGGAGGTGCCCACTCCTTGGCACTGGGATGGCTGCCTCTGAGAGCTCTTGATCCCTTTATTCCTGCTTGGGCCTGAGGATCCCGTTCCTGCAGCCAGGAGCTTCAACCTACAGAACATCCTAGTGCATTTCCAGCTGGCTTGTGCCCGTGAGGTTTTATCCAGCTCTGACAGGCGGAGACAGTAGGCACATGGAGATGTGTGCTCTTTGAATTTGTCTGTACTCTCATCCCCAATGCTTCTGCCTTGTGGATGCCCAGGGCATGGGTGTAAGTCTGAGCAGGCTCTGGCACTTCAGGGCAGAGACCCCATCAGAGCCCTGGGCTCAGACTGCTGCCACTCTGAATGCTGCTAGCGGCCAGAGTGTGGGCCCAATGTTACCAATGTTTGCTGAGGACTCACAGCAGATCTAAGCCCCTTTCACCTTGTCCAAATTGAGGCCAATGTAGAGAGATGGGCTGGACAGCAGGCCAGATAGCCAGAGACCTGTCCCTTACAGAGTAGAATCAAGCCCACACATCACCTCTTTCATATGGGATCCAGAATTTCCAGAGATCCATTTGCACGCCACTGAGGTGTGGTCTGAGGGGTGTTCACGGATGCTCTGAGCACTGTCACGAGTTCAGTCCTTTCTGCCTCACACATACTGCCTCCTTTTCTGGGGCTCCTGTCTTTGCTCAAGCTGCCATGGGGAAATTGCCGTTATGTGGAGCATGACAAACATCTCTCCGGGCAGGAGTCTCCTGTCAGCAAACTCTTCCACAAGAGCCTCTGATCAAGGGGGAGAAGTTTGCATAACAGTCTTTTAGCAAATCTTTTAACAGAGCTTTTGCTATTTCCTGTCGTTGGTTGTTATTCACCAAGGAGGGAAGTTCTAAACTCTGTTCCTCTCTGTCCTTCGGGAAGTAAGGACACTGCTTTGCAAGGACCTACACACGTGTCCTAGGAAGGCAAGGAAGGGCAGATGAACCCCAGACAGCAGCCTGAGCAGGGAGACTGGGTGGTGCGAGGTGCACTATTCTTAAGTGGTCTCATCAGTTCTTTGTCATTTCTCAGTAACAGATGGTGAAGGTTGTGGGAAAGACCAATGACAGCCATCTTCAGCCATTCATCCTCCTAGGCTTCTCTGATCGGCCTTGGCTAGAGCAAACCCTCTTTGCTTTTGTCTTGGTCTTCTACATGCTGACGCTGGTGGGCAACATGGCCATCATCCTCCTGTCGGTGCTGGATGCCAGGCTCCACACACCCATGTACTTCTTCCTGGGGAACCTGTCTTTCTTGGACCTGTGCTTTACCACTAGTATTGTTCCCCAGCTGCTGTGGAACCTCTGGGGCCCAGATAAGACCATCACCTACCATGGCTGTGCAGCTCAGCTCTACATCTACATGGTGCTGGGCTCCACTGAGTGTGTTCTCCTCGCCGTCATGTCCTACGACCGCTACGTGGCCGTCTGCCGGCCCTTGCACTACACAGTGGTCATGCACCCTCGTCTCTGCCTGCAGCTGGTCAGCGTGGCCTGGTGCTGTGGCTTTCTGAATTCCTTTGTCATGTGTCCGCAGACCTTGCGACTGTCCCGGTGTGGGTGGCGCCGGGTGGACCACTTTCTCTGTGAGATGCCTGCCCTCATCGCCATGTCCTGTGAAGACACCGCACTGGTGGAAGTCTGCGCCTTTGTCCTGGGGGTCGCCCTCCTCTTGGTGCCCCTCTCCCTGATCCTCGCCTCCTACGGCATGATAGCGGCTGCTGTGCTGAGGATCAAGTCCTCTGCAGGCCGTAAGAAGGCCTTCAGCACCTGCTCCTCCCACCTGGCAGTCGTCTGCCTCTTCTACGGCACAATCATCTACATGTACCTGCAGCCGGCCAACAGCTACTCCCAGGACCAGGGCAAGTTCCTCACCCTTTTCTACACCATTGTCACGCCCAGTGTTAACCCTCTCCTCTACACTCTTCGGAACCAGGAGGTCAAGGGGGCAGCGAAGAAGATCCTGGCTGGCAGGAAGGGCTGAGGATGCCCCAGGAGGAGGCCCTTGAGTAACTTGGACATGGTACCCCTTATCCAAACCCATGGGTCAGAAATGCTTCGCACTGGGATTTTCTCCTGGACTTTAGAAAATTTGTATACATGTAATGCCAAACTTTAGGGAGGGGTCCCAAGTCTAGATAAGAGATTTCTTTACATGTTACATGTAACATGCAGCCTGAGCAATTTCATTCAGTACGGTCAGTGCACCTGTGCTCTGGCTGCCACCAGGCTCAAGAGGTCAGGGTGCAATTTTCCACCCTGCAAGGAAGCATAGGACACCAGCTCTTTAATCCATGACCCAGGTGATTTTCCAGAGGGGAGAGAGTGACGCTAGCCAGGCGCAGCACTGTCCCAGCCCCGGGGTATCCAGCCTGCTCTGTGGGGGCTTCTTTAGGTTGCCAGTCAGAAAAGGAAGGCTTGCTTGGCCACTTGCAGCATCTTGACGTTGTCACAGCTGACGTGAATCCCAAAGGGCTGCCAGGGAGGAGCCCCACGTCTGGACTCACGGGGGTAGAACTGATGATGTGCTCTAGGCAGCTGGTCACTTCAGCAGCTGAATCTATTCTTGCTCAAGGAGCTGTTTTATATTCACCTGTGAGGCTGCATCATTGTGGGGTTAACAATGATGACAATAACAGCTCTGAAGTTGGGACAGGCATTAGAGACAGAATGAGGGAGGAGAGTGTGTGTGTGGGGGAGGGACAGAGAGAACGCTGAGAGGCACGTAAACTTCCCGCACTGCAAACACACATGGAAGATGCAAAGCCTTGACAAGTCATTGGTGGAGTGGAAAGCTGGCCTTGCCTGGCTCTCAGCACAGCAAAAGAAGCAAATGTCTCTGGCAGCGCTCTTGTGGCAGGCGCTGTGTGCAGGAAGGTGCTGGGGAAGGCACTGCACACTCCGCTTCGATGCTTTTTCTTATGGTCCAGCACCCAGAGGCAGTTTCCATTCCTCTGTTTGGGTTACCGAGAGGGGTGTGATTTTATTCTCTTCTGTCCTAGGAGAAAACCCTCTGGCTGGGGTGTGAAAGCAGTGCTGATAGATGGGGGTGTCACTGGCTCATGGGGTTTGGCTCTCAGGAGCTGTGGTTTCCGGGGAACCACTGTCTACTGATGCTGTGGTTACGTCGGATGCAGAGGTCCGGGAGATGGAAGCTCTCAGGCAGGGACTGTGGCTCTTCCATACGGAGAGGGGAGTGGCCCTGGGTGTCCTTTGTCAGGAAGGGAGCTCGAGCCTCCAAATCCTGGCAGCAATGCTGCTAATGGGTACCCCTGGACAGCTGCGCTGCAATTTCAGTGCCAGAAGGGTCACAGAGATGGACATTTTTTGAAATTATTGATATTAAACAAATGTGAAGGACTCAAGCTTATCTAAGAATTCCTAAGACCCATAACTTACATGAAACTGTCAGGTTCTTAGGTTGAGTGGATACTGCCAACTATGGCTTGCCAGCTTTTCACTGGAAGGAGCCACTGAAACCCCAGCCTTCAGCTGTTTCCTTGGGAGGAAGATGAGATGGCTACTGTGAAGTGAAAGAGTAACTCAGAACCTTTCACCGCAGCAGAGAGGGAGGAGCAGCCATGCAGGGAGGAGGGGCCAGCAAGGCTCCTCTGGGGCTGGGTGCCCAGCTGAGGCTCCCCCAAGGGGCAGGACCAGCCACACGGACTTGGGTAATGTCATATCACCTGCAGCTTGTGGGCACAAGATCTCGACTCTGAGTTGCCTTGTCTGTCTGGAAGCACCTGCTCTGGTTCCTAATCTCTGCTGAGAGCCACAGGTATCCAAACTGTGGCCTGTCTGGGCCACATTGAGTGAGGAGGAATTACCTTGGGTTGCATGTGAAATACATAGTTCATATAAGCAGCGAAGTTTTTATTTTTATATTTAATTTACTAAAGTCTTTTACAAAACAACACAAGTCCAAGGGTAATAATAAGAAAACTTACTCATCTGTTAAGTAACAGCAGACACGTGACTTTGGCTGGAGTGCTGTTTCTTGCAGTGGTTCATGTGTGCGGGATATGGCCAATCCCCAGGGAGCTGGTGCCCGCGTCTCGCTCTTCTGACTCTCTTGGTGTCCTCCTCCTCCCCCCACCGTCCTCACCTCTGTCCCCTCCTCTTCTGTGAAGATCACTTGCCTGTCTCCTGCCACCCATCTGTGCTAGACCACTTGGCATGGTGATCGATATGCACAGAGCTTTACCTGACACGCTGATTTTATAGGGAGTAAGGTACAGACACAGGCTCAGGGCTTATTATGCCCACATAATATGTAAGGAGACATTGATTCTTATTGATTCAAATATTAGCTAGTAACTGTTCATCACATTATGATGACTGTTAACTTGTAATTAATAATTGTTATTAATTTATTGCTAATATTAGAGAATACTCATTCATATATTTGGATATTTGCATTTCATTCTTTCTTTTCTTCCCTGAACACATTTACTGTGACAAGTCAATGGCGATACAAATTTAAAGCTCATAGGAAAAGCCCTGGCATCCCAGTGCTGACAGCCCAGTGTGCAGAACTTGACGTTCACTGGCTTTGGAGTTGGAATTCCCTCTGTCGGGCCTGTCTCGGCTCCCAAAACAGTGAGGCAGGGAGGAAAGTAGGGGGAGAAGCCAAAGAGGAGCAGGGTGGATTCAGGAGCAGTGTGATGGTCCAGGTCCTAGGCCCAGCCGGGAAGAAGAGGGCACGCGCCGGAGGTCACTGAAGCCTCCTCTGACGCCATGAGAGGAGCCTGGGTTTCCCAAACTCAAGATGGAGGGAACATGGTGATCAATATCTTAAGCAGATTATGTGCTGCAACTTACAGCAGGTCTTAGGAGGAAAAGAGTTTCGGTAACTCTAGGAAGCAGCTAGGAGAATTTAGCTAAGACAATCAAGTGCAAGTGAAGACTGGGACTTGAGATTAGAAGATGCCATGGAAACAGGGTTGGGTTTGACTGGGAGTGAAAAAGAGCAGAACAGCCCAGCATCCGGCAAGTCCTTGAGGGGAGGGAGCTCCAGGGAGGGCTGCGGAGTTCAGAGCCAGGATTAGAACAGCTTCCTTTCAAATCAGATGGAACCATTTCAAGATTTTGGGTTTTAAACTAGGGAGCACATCCTG
>PVIR01025554.1:0-24628 GCA_004026965.1 Petromus typicus | reverse complement strand
CTGCTAGAAAGTCACTGTCTCCTTCTCTAGGGTCCATTCTCAGTTCTCTCCTCTCACTGCTAGTGGAGGTCAGGGGCCCAAACTTCTGTCACTGATTGCTTACACAGCTGGCCACTAAGCCCTTCTCAGACTGTAGCTACTGTATCTGTCCAATTGTCATCAAAAGATATACCAAGCAATAACCACATGCCAGACATGCTCCTCCTTGTCCCCAGTGTGTAACAGCCTTTCCCCTGATGGTTAGACCAACTGCTTCTCTCAATATGGAGTTCCCTCCTTGCCCACTGGTTCCTTGGGATTTGGAATCTAAATAACAAAGGCAGAATCATAGCTTATTCTCAAGCTATTTCCCATTTCAGGAACTAAGGCCACTAAACAGAGGTCAGAAGGTCAAAAAAAGCAACCAAAGTTCTCTACAGGCCACTCCTACTTTCAGTCCTTGCACAACATATCACATCTATTAGGCACCCTGTATTTTAAATAATGGGCACAATACCACAGGCTCAGAATTGGTTATCTTAGAAGATGTCTTGGAAAATGACTCTGACTCTGTCTATTGTCATTGTCAAGTAGGTGCATGATCTATACCTTCGAAAAAATATTCTAATGTCCTTTAATGCTGTTGTTTTGGATGAGGTGGTTTATAACAGATCAGTAGTCTCATGGTCATGGGCCCACTGTTGCACCTCCTTTGCTATGAGGCAGGTCTCTTATATGCTGAAAGTAACAATAAACACAGTGAAGAGATAACCTATAGAACTGGAGAAGATATTTATGAATTGATAAGTACATGAGACAATCAATTCAACAGCAGGAAAACACAGAATCTGGTCTAAAACTTGAATAAAGAAGCTTTTTCAGAAGAGATATACAAATGGCTAACAGGTCAGTGAAAAAATGCCCCAACTCGCTAATCATCAGGCTAAAGCAAATGAAAACCACAATAATCTGTCACTTCAGAGCTGTTAGAATGGATATTATCAGAAAGTCAAGAAGTAAGTGTTGACAAGCATGTAGAGAATAGTGAACACTTGTGCATTGTTTTTGAGAATAAAAATTAATGTAGCCATTGTGGAAAACAGTACAGGGCTTTCTTGGCTTAGAGTTTCTAAAGAAGGCCATGCCAGCATTTGTAAAGGTTATTTGTGCTGGAGAGCTTGCAGTCCCAGGCAAAATTAGGAAAGGAAGTGTTTGGTGGGCAAGACACAACAGGAAGTACTCAGGTGTCCTTGAATATGCTGTGTACTCTGTTCTTCATATTCTTTACATTACTACTTTTGTATCTGCTGCATAATGGAGGGAGTGATGAAAGATGGTTCAGAACTCAATCATCTGAGGCTGTTCCCCCCACTGGCTCTCTTCAAATTCATCCCTGAGTGCCTCAATTCTTTCTGAAACCCCAGATTTACACCAACACATTAATCCTTCTCAGTTTAATTTCCCTCAAAATTGGTATTTTTACCTTGGCAGAACTCCCCCAGCAATATGGATCCCTGTGACACAAGAGACTCAGCCACTTTTTGACATCATGCTTTATCCCCACCAACCTCATGACTTAGGAACATCAGCCATCGCTCCACCATCATAGCCATCGTGACTACCATTACAGCTGCTGCGACAGCCATTCTACATAATCATATACACCTCTGTATGTGTGTCCCCTTACTCTGTATGCAATCAAACATATTTATTCCTCTCAAGCCCTAGATTTTGTGTCCCTTGATAATGTGTGAGATTACATTTGGTCAGGATTCACCCAAGGATGGGCAATGTTAAGGAATTGGGTAAAGTTCATTGTTCTTTCTTCACCATAAGTGTTTATATAATAATTGTCTTGCTTAGATTTAAATTGTTGTTGTCATAATAATTATGTTGCTTAGATTTAAATTATTGTTATAATAATTATGTCGCTTAGCTTTGCATCATTGTTATAACTGTGTTGCTTAGATTTAAATTGTTCTTGTCATAGTAATTGTGTTGCCTAGATTTAAATATGTCAGGTAGGAATCCCATGGATATAGACAAACTCAAATAGATTTTCTTGTAAAAGACTTATAATACTGTGCTTTTGGCTGAGCTTTTAGAGTCAAAGATAAAAGGAGGATATGAAGGTGAAAGCCAGGCTTGGCTGGGCTGGAGGTCAGGCCTGCCTGCTGTGTTGTGAGCCCTCCCTCAGCCAAAACCACACAATCAATCCATAGCTGCTGGTACAACCGCCTGCCTCTCTGCATGCTTCAGCCAATCCACGACCAACCCGACTCATACGGTTACGCCCCCTGCTGCTTGCTATATAGGTGTGTGCATCTTGCAATAAAAGCGGAAGTGCTCTCGGAAAGGCTCCCTGGAGTCTGCAGTGTGACTCCATTTGCCTCATCCCTCCTGGTCCGAGTTTCTGTTACCCCCAAAAGACAATGACATATTCTCAAATTGCTCTTGTACTATTTTTACTACTTTACTTTTATTTATATAGATAGATTTACTTATATATATGTATATTCTTTCATATTCTTTCATATATATGTATATGCATTATATATGTACATACATATATATACATATGAAAGGCTGTAGATCTTAATGGGGGCTCATTCTACACTCCAGACCTGACCCCCTAGTCATAAATACAAGTCTGAGAATATTGGTCATCATGTGGGGATGGACGCTCTGAAATCCAATGGTGAGAGACCATAGTTGCTGAACATCCGACGTTATTCAGCCTCTGTAAATGGAGCTCATGCGGCTGGGCCCACGCAAGCCTCCATCCCAGAACCATGGCACTCCATTTACGTCCTGCCGGAATCTCTGGAGTCAGGACAGCTGGCCCTGGCTGGCTGACTTGGTCTGCTGTTTATGACGTGATGGTTTAGTGACCACTTCTCTGGACATGAGCATGAAATGCAGAAATCTTGACACTTTGTTCTCACTCTTACTATTTCATCCACATACAATGATCCCACAACTTTTTGCTCCTAATCTTCCATTTACAGTTAACCCATAGAGAACTTGCAAATTCTTATCTCAGGTCATTCTTTCTTCCAAAAAAGGAGAGTCAGTCGTGCTAGCAGGATCACTGCCTGCTGGGCCCATTTTGTGACAAAAGAGAGGCCACCATGGAGAAGAGCTTGAGAGGAGTCACAGTCCTGTTTTAGCCACCCCACACACACTGAGCAGACAGTTCACAAACCACACTTTGCTCTCCTCCTACTCCAGCTGTCGTAAGGAACTCCCAGGAGGCTGCAGGCAAATGCTGATGAGGAGATCTCGCTTGGCACAGCTGTCATGGGTGACACGGACATCTGGGCCACCGGGGTGTTTGTGCCACATCCAGACACTTTCATCTTAAGATTATGTGGGTTTGAAGAAGTATATAATTTGGGCTTTTTTATTCTTATTCCCTCATCTCTAAAATGAGAGATTTAATTAAGCAATACCATCTCTTCTAGTTCTGGAATTTTACAGGAGGAAGCATAATTTTGTACTTGTATGATGACAGACACCGGCAGATACTCTTGTCTTATGACCAGAGAAAGGCTCCTTGCACAGTCTTATCTATGAACACCACAAATGGGCCATTCTATCACTATCCTGCACAACTAAATCATCATTACTACGAGGAGCACAATGTTTTCAAAGCTGATTAAAAAATTGACTGTATTTACAGTAGTGATATCATTCAAAAGTTTTCACCCTGAACCAACTTACATAATAATTTATAAATCCAACAAATAGTTTCCTGCTACATGTAGCATGGCAAAGTACAGGATTTCTATTAAAGAAAGCTTTACAGTAAACCGCCTGAGTATTCTCATCAGATAGCTTTATCTGACAAGCCAAAACAAGCACATAAAGCTTACCTAGGAAACTTCTAATCTTCAATATTTTTCTGCATATTAATCAGTTTTGTAAGAAAGAGGCTAATGAATGGATTTCCTGAGCAAAACGTGAGAGCCAGCTTTACAATCTCTGACATCTCATTAATTAACCTACAAGTGAAAGACATACTTACCTACTCTCTTAGAGCTAGTTAAAAGGAGCTAGTTAAAAGAAACTAGTTAAAATTTTTAATTCTTAAATTATGAAGTACCTAAGTTTAATCTACATATATTGTTCTTGTAATTGTACTTCTAACAAATATTGGTAGCAGGAAAATTACTAAAAGCATTACTTTACACTTTTTACACAAAAATATGCAATTCAGTGCACAATTTTCAGAGTGTAGGTCTTTCTAGAGTTACTTATCTGCCATATGTTCTTCTTAATTTTCATTATAAATACACAATAATGGAACTAATATTCCTCTTTTAATGACTTAATTGTTTAATGACTGTGAACTTATGACTATGCCCTGATATTCAGGCTTACAACACACCACTCAGACTTGACTCACATTTAGACTAATGGTGCAGAAACCCACGGTGTGGCGTTAGGTGTTTTCTCTATAGTACAAAAGTAGTACTCTTGTAACGTACATGCTAAATACAATTCCTCATTTAGCAACTAGTTCATTTAACAGCTGCAGGAATGGTACTCAGTCATTAGGTGAGAAATGACTATATATTTGCTGAAATTATATTTAAATAATAGGGAGGAATAAGAAATAAAAAAGGAAAACAGAAATCCCTTATTTCTGAAATTAATCCCTAATGATTTGTCTCTTCTGTTATAAACTGTAAGCATATTTATACTGTAACACATAAAGCTTTTTTTCTAATGGATTACTAGAACCACAGTATACAGACTGCCTATAAACTATTCATTGTCTTCAAAGAAAGATCATGAATATTCAAACATGCCCAAGTATTCAGACATTGTTTCTTTTAATATCTTAATTTGTTCAATTTTTCTATTGTGGATTTATTTTAAGTTTTCACTGCCGTGAATGATGCTACTGCAAACATAACCTTGTTTATACTAATCTTGTGCATTTCTATCAGTTTCATTAGAATTGATTTCTGTAAGAGCCACAACCTACTCAAAGACTAGTACATCTTGATATTTATTATCAAATTCCTTCTCAAATAATTCATTATAATTACTACTCTTGCCGTGTTCAATAAAAGTGCTCCTTCCCCTAACACTAGGAATCAGCCATCTCTTAATGTGGTTAGAATCTATAAAATGTATACAATTAAAATTGTTTTAATGTAATATAACTACATGCAATGACAATGCTTTAAAAGCCCATAATTAAGTATTAATTGTAATCTTTCCTTCATGTCATTTTATTATCATGACAGTTTATTTCCAAAAAGGGTCATTGTATGTTCACCCCACTTTACCAGTCAGTGCTTATAAACTCCTGCCTCCCAGGGACAGGAGTGGCCTGCCTCTTCCTCTAACTGTCTTTCTGTCATGTCACCCAAACATTAGACTTGGTCACTGAATTCATCTAATTTTCAGCTAATAAATCTGAACTCCCAATGTCCTTCCTTTTAAAAGTGAGCAAATGACTACCAAGGATACAAACCAGCGATTGCACTCGGACATTCATCCCACCCGAAGAAATAAAAAACCATGTCCCACAGCAATCTGTACACATGTGTTCCCGGGAGCTTTTCATGTACTGTACACTTGAAAGACAAAGCACAAGGTGTCTTTCATTGAATGAAATATTAACCTGTGAAATATTCACACTGGGGAATGCAACTCAACAACCAACATGAATGATGTGTTAAGATACATAGTCACTCAGATGTATCTCCAAAGATGTAGAAACTCCCAGACTTAGAATGAAACACAAGACAAATTACAAAATGTTGGATACTTCTGTATGGGCTCCATCTCTAGAATAACCTGGAAATAACTACAATGTAGAAATAGAGAACAGATTTGTGGCTGATGGTAGTTAAGGACTGGATGGAGAGGCGAGGAAAGGAGGAGAAGAAGAGGGAAGGTTGGTTGAAAGGGCAACAGAGGAGACCCCTGTGATGCAGTTGTGCTTTGTGTTCAGTGTGTCAACATCGTATCATAAGTTTATTATTGTGCTTATATTTCTGTGAGACATCACCACGGGGGAACATGGATACATGGGGTCTCTATACCTTATTCCTTCAATTGTACAGGAATATATAAGTTTAAAATAAAAAAATTAATTTAAAATGATGTATTAAAAGTTATCAAGGGGGTATGGAAAAAAAGGAGAATTAAATTGTGTCATAGACTGGTACAAATTCTCATTGTTGAGTGCAATCATGATGTGTATATGTAAAGTACCAGTAAAGATTTCAATTTTTTAAAAAGGTTATCAATGAAGGCATGGTGGTGACACACACCTCTAACCCCAGTACTGAGGCCAAGGCAGGAGGATTCCCATGAGTTCAAAGCCAGCCTGGGGCTAAGTAGTGAAAGTCAGCATCAAGGCCAGCGTCAACTACGTAGTGAAACCTTGACACAAAAAATTAACAAAAACAAATAAAAGTTATTAAAATTAGGGCTTATATAGCATCAAATTGTTATTGAAATTGTTCATTTTCAAAGTATAGAGCGAAAATCAAGATATAGCATCAAACTGTTAAAATTAAAATCATTCACTTTAAATGTATAAGTGAAAATCAGATTATCAGAGGTATTTTGGGTTAAGATAATTTCATCTAAGATCATGTAACTTCTTCCTCTCAGCTGCTTCTCCCATCTTCTCTTATAGAAAAAAACCTCTCCATGATCCTTTTATAAAAAGTCACTAACAGGCTGAGGCAATGGTAGAGTCTGTACTTGCAGCCAATCGTTTTGCAATCAGAAATTCTATCAGAGTAAAACTTCAGGGCACGTGTTTTACACTATATACAACTATTTATTGTCATTTCACTTAACTATAAACATGTTATCTCTAAATATGAAAATATTGACAGAGTTGCTCTATTTTTGTGAAATGAGACTTCCTCAAGTAATGAAACAGGAATCATACTGGATGTATCTAGCTATGTTCTGCAGAAGTTATTTATAATATGACAAAAATTTTTAAAATCTAGTGTAATATGAACATTACCAATGGTAGACCTACCATTATGCTGACATTAGGAGTTCAAATTTATTAGCTGGTAATTGGATGAATTCACTAACCAAACCTAGTACTTAGGAGAAAATACAGAAAGATAGTAAGAAAAAGAGGCAGGACAGACTTGCCCTTGGGAGGCAGGAGTTGATAAGCACTGACCAAGGAAGGAAGGTGAATGTACAATGACCCTTTTTAGAAACACACTGCCACGATAATAAAATAACATGAAGGAAGGATTATAATTAAAACTTCGGTGTGGGCTTTTAAAACATCATCATTGCATGTAGTTATATTGCATTAATTTTAATTATACATATTTATATACTGTAACCATAATAAGAGATAGTTAATTTCTAATGTTATTAGGGAAAGGATCACTTTTGTAAAAAGTGGCAAGAATAACTGTATCACTTTCACTTCACCAGTAGTTTCTTTGTGTCTTTGCCAGCATCTGAATTTGATTTTAGCCATTTCGATAGCTGAAGAAGGTTCTCTCAACAGGGCTGTGATTTTCATTTCCCTGATGGCCAATAAGCTGAACATCTTTTCATGTGCCTATTTGTTATCTGTATAACCTTTGCAATGATGTTTGTCTTTTGCCTATTTTCTGATTGATCTTTTATTGTGAAGTCTTTGACAGTTTCTTATATATTTTAGACACTCCTCTTTTGTTAATTATATAGCTTGAAGTCCTTTTTTACTCTGTAGCTTAACTTTTTAGTATCTTAGGAATTTTGGTAGACAAAGATTGTTACAACTTTGGATGAAGTCCAATTAATTATTTTTTTCTCTCAAATCATGCTTTTGGTATTAAGTCTGAGAACTCTTTCCTTAGCCTGAGATTTTTCTCTTCCTTTTTCTAATAGTTTTGTATTTTTCCATTTTATAATTAAGTCCATGATCCATTTTGATTTACACTTTATATAATATGTGAAGTTCAGCCTGAAATTTTCATGTTTGCCTTGCTTATAGATATATAATGTTTATCACAATTATTTCAAAGATTTTTTTTTCACCATTATGTTGCTCCTTTGCTTTTGTCCAATATCAGTGGTGCATAACTGTGTAGATTTATTTGTTCATTTTTTGTTCTATTTCCCTGACTTATGCTTATGCCCCTCCATTGGCATTCCGGTGTTGATCGTCTACCATTATGTAATTCTGGAAATTAGGTAAGCCATTCTGTCCACTAAATCTTTTTCAAAATTGTTTTAGCTATTATAGTTATACATTTCCATATATATTTTAGAATAATTTGTTCTGCTTATACAAAAAATCGGATGAGATTTTTGGAATAGTAAGCCCTCACAGAGTTTTGGAGAAAATTGAGATCTTTATGATTTTTGAGTCTTCCAATTCATGCATATAGGATGTCTCTTTATTTCTTTATATTTTCTTTGGTTCCTTTCTTAAGCATTTGACATATTTTTTTCAGAATAGAAGTCCTTCTGGGGATGTAGCTCAGTGACACCATGCTGGCCTGAAAGTTCAAGGTCCCAGGATTTTTTAGACTCATTGGTATTTTCTACATAGAACATAACATCATACACAAAGAAAGTATATTTATTTTTTAAAAGTCTAAAAGGATATCTGAAATTAGAAAAAATATATTTTCAGATTTTGAAAGATTCTTTAGTATTTTATTATTAAATGGTTTGACTTTATACAGATATTTTTAGAGAGCTGACAGGAAGCTACACAACTGAAAACGCGCTGGTGAGAGCTGTGTTGTTTGGCTTGATTTAGGGTCATAGTTGTTCATTTTAGCTGAGCTCCATATTCAGCATTGTGCTTCAGAAAGGCAGAGTGGCTCTGATGGAAGGAGGGAAAAAAAGGAACCAAAGAGAGAGTAAGGGCAGAAGACAAAAATGCAAGAAGAAAAGGAAGGAAGGAAGAAATGGAGAAAGGAAGAGAAGGAACAGGAGAGTCCAGAATATCTGAAAATACCCAGCAGTTGGGGGGAAAGGTCATCTTTGTTCATAAATGTATTTCACTGGATATGACTTAAGAAACAAAACTAGAATTAAAATGCAAAGGACTGGACCATGACTGACGGGCTGACTCCCTTCCTGGGCTTCATCTTCGTTCATCCAGTGATAACTCCTCACTTTGCTTTACAAATCTGTTTTCTAGTGGGCCACCTGTGGGAGCACATTTTCCAACTGGGTCAGTCACTCATGATAGGAATGCTGAAACCTGAATAATACAAAATAAAGCAACAATATTCATTTTACCTAAAAGTATTGGTCATCGATCTCATTGATTTAAAATATAAAGTCCAAAATCATTTCAAACAGCCCATCTGAATGTCCAGATTGAACAGTGACAAAAGGCCTTGCAGAAGTAGCGAATTTCCACATAGTGCCTACAATCATGATTCCATATAGATTCCTATATGCATAATTATGTCTTCTGCTTGAAAAATTACTATCTTCAAAAAAATTTAACTAGAGAGATCATGATAAATATCTTTTAAAAAACACTTAGCATAACTGGTCTATGTTAAATGACACAGATTGGAATGCCAAGGAAAAGCCATATTCTGAACTCTCCCCTGGGTAATTTAAATAATCAGACTGTTTTCGAGACTTGACAATAAATGGTACCACACTACAGGGAGAATGTCTGTGGTCTCCCATTGACTGTTGCATAACATATTTCAACAAATGATATCATACTCACAAGCATTACTTGAACACACCAGAAGACAAAAGAAAGTCTCTCACTAATGGGAAAATATTTCTTTTGAAGAAGAACAAGAAATAGGAAAAGACATGATTTTTAATTGATGAAAAGTTCTTTCTACAATTTGTGTGTAAAATTAGAACATTGTATCACCATTGAAAAATCAATGGGGTGCATACTGAAGATGAAAATTTGGGGAGGTTTTTCTCTTTTAATTTTAGGAATAGATTGGGTGTGATGGTATAAGAAGTTGAGCAGCGAGAAAATATACTGAGTCTTGGCAAAATCAATGCACACAAAGCATTTGCTGAGGTAGACGGGTGCTCCCCACAGTGGGAAGCTAAGGCAACATCCTTAGCTTATTCTTACACACCAAATAGAACAGTTGCCTTACTTGCTGTCAGATGTGGCCATTCGGGCAATTACGTCCACCTGAAATGTCACTTCAGACTGCAGTATGTGATGTGCGACATCTACTAAAACAAATACACTTCTAAGTAGCCATACAATTCCTATAGAACGTATAGGAAAATTACTTTCATATGAGTCATCAAACTAAGACCTGAAATGAGTTATAGCCTCAGGATAACAGTATGTTTTGGACCATAAAGATGTAAGTGTGAGGCTATTACTATTATTATTATTACTATCACTATTAATTTAAAAATAGGATTACAATGCAAATCCCAGGAATCTTATTCTCCCTTAATACAATGCCTCTCAAAATAAATATATAAATCATGAATACATAAATAACATCCTTAAAATAACTATACTTCATAAGTTCCAAAAAACTAATAGTTTTTTAAAGTCCCACATTCCTCAAACAAAGAGACAGCAACTAATTAACAGCTGAGCGGCATATGTTTGCCTGGTTTACTTTTGAACTCTAGTTGTAAAAGAAGTCACAAGGGTGCTAATGGACTATTATGCAATATTAGATCCAATTTTCCACTTAACTTTAAGTGATACCATGGTTTTCAAACTTCTGTAAATATGCGTGGGTGGCTTTTCATTGAATTGGATATTTCCTGGTTTAGAAAATGCTTTCTATTTTTCATCTAATTTTGGAGTGGAGTTTTCCAGGCCTAAATATTTTATACTGTTCCCTGAAAATAAAATGATTTTCATTTGTACCTTAGGGTGTTAGGAATACAGTGTTCATTCTAGTCCACTTTCCTCAAGAATCATCATTAGAAGGAGACCTCCATGGCAAAGTGTGCACAAACAAGAGAACTGCCAATGATGAGAAAGGCTGTTCCAAGGAGGCTGCACGTCTCAGAGCCAAGGAATAAGCCTTGGATATTCTGGGCCTACTTTATTCAAATATAGGATTCAAAGAAGTCCCCAGATCCATTTTTCATGGATTAGCCTGTCTTTGACTCTTTCTCCTTATACAGAAATGGCTGCACTGGTCAAATTTTCAACAGAAATGAAGAAAAGGATTTTTAGGCCAAATCAAGTCTTCTGTTTCTGTTTCTCTCAAATTATTTTCAGATGCAAGAAAAAGCAAACCACACAAAGAACTGCACACTGCAACGAAGCTGGAATGCGAGTTTTCAGATGAAGGGAGGGAACAAACTGGATAATTCAACCACAAAATATGTGAACCACAAACAAGTGTAAACACACAAGGAGACACCACACACACACTCACACACACATGCCTGTTCTTTTCCTAGGATTTTCATCAATGTATTCTTTTAAAAGTCTGCTCATGTCCCAGTAAAAACATATGAAAACATCATATTTGTGTACGAATTGAGATATTTGATATTATAAATATCATCAATAATATTTGTTTTAAAATAAAAAATCACAAAGGCAAATTTTTCATGAACAGCTTAACTGGCCAATCAAAAATGAAAATAAAACACTGTGCCTCAAATCTCCTTGTAGGACTCACCCCCAAAATGTCTCCCTAAAACAGAGGAGTCTCCACCATGAACGCATTTTGCTGTTGTTTCCGAAATATGCTCACTGGCATAGAGGGCTTAATAAAGCAAAGTTAGGGGTAAACACATCCAGCCATTCATATTTTTCTTGAATTCAAATAAAGCAGCTAAAGTATAGTGGTCTAAATTAAACTGTAGTTTTCTTACTATTTGCCATGAATTTTTCTAGTTATGCATAACTTATAGACTTGCAGCCAAATTTTGACTTTTCAATTTTCTCAAGTGCTTAAAAATTTTCCTGGATTATGTCATCTGTTTTAGTAATGTTTATATTGATACAAAGATGAAAATCTGATACGACTTCCTAATCCCTTGAGGAAATGGTAATGTCCTGTACTTCTAGAGGACTTTGTAGTTTTCAAAGACTTTATGCTGTGAGATTGTGTGATTGACTCCCCTTCTTTTTAATTCCTTTTATATTCTAGGTATCAAGATGGGTGTCAGGAATTTGTACACATAGCACATATTTCTATTGTATAAGCAGGCAGTTTAAAAGATTATCACATTCACACAGGTGCCTTGTTAAATAAGGACTGCTGTACTCACTGAAGAGTTCCGTCTAAGAGCATCTCCAGTAATATTAATCTTATTTGATCTGAATATGTCAGGGACATGTGGGGCCAGTATGGGACTTGTAGACATATCTAACTCCTCAGTGGAACAGCTCCAGGTGAAGGGGCGGCACTGGCTCATTACCAACTATTTCTCAGGCCCCAAAACGGTGTCTTCACTGGACAGTCAGGAGAGTGAACATCTGGCATTTCCTTTCAGCCAGAGAGTCCCAGATCTTCTTGGTCCGAAAATTGTTTGTCTGTAGCATGATGTCACAATGAAGGCAGCAGTAAATCCCTGCCAGCTGATGTTCACAGAGACCGAACAAATCACAGACTGGCAAACGCCTCCACACATTCCCAGTATAATTTTTGGACCCTTTCGATTAGCCAGATGCAAACTTCATCCACTATAGTCAGCTAAGTTTGAGATGACTCTACTCCCACATCACTGACCATAATTATTTCCTGCTGTAGGAACACTACTCTCAGTGGATGTGACTCTCCATTGCTTGCCTCTACGCGATGCCACAGCATTCATATAAAATAGTATTTTCTGAAGTAAAAGATCATCAAGAGCTATATAAGTTTAAGGTATCAATTAGCATCCTAATCCTGGTTTTACTAATATTTCTCTGGGGAGAGACTTGTCAGTATTTATTTAAAAAAAAGCATCTAGTGTATTGATTATAATTCAAAGAAGCAAATTCTCATGGAATGTCCAAGGTATATAAAACCCACATGAATAACTATGTACTACCTTATAGGTGAAAGGGAGAAGAAGTCTACCTCGAGCAACAGTAAATTCACAGTGCTCATACCCAAAGTCTTCCCATCTGCTTGAAGACCTCTCTTGCTTCCTTCTTGCCAAATAGTCAAAAGACCAAGAGGTGTTACACCTTAGTTATTTAGTTGTTATAACACAGGACCCTAAACTGGACAGATCATAGACAGAAGAAATGCATCTATCACAAGTCTGGAGTATGATCCAAGATCACAGAGTTGGCCAACTGGGAGTCTGGCAAAAGCCATTCACAGTTCCTGGCTTACAGACAGTAGTCTTCTTGCTGATGTGTCTTCAAATCGTGAAAGGAAAGGATCTCCAGGTTCTCCTCTATGGTAGCATGAATCCCATTCATGAGGATTCCTCCCTTATAACCTGATAACCTACTGAAGGCCTTAGCTCTTAAAACCATTGTGGGACTTAGAAGTATAACATATGAATGATGCCAGGACAAGTATTTAGAACATAGGTTACAACAAACAAGCTCCTCTTTACTAGCCATGGTGACTTATAGATAAATTACTTCTTTGTCTTGGTAAGAATTTTACATTAGGGCCAGGGACTTAGCTCAAGTGGTACCATGCCTATCTTGGAAGCACAAGGGCCTGACTTCAATCCTTGGTATGCAAAAAAAAAAAAAAAAAAAAAAACTTACATTAACTCTATTAAAAAAAAAATTTTGATTGTTTAGACTTTTCCCTAAAGATTCACTAAGGTGAAGGAATTTGGTAATACTACTATTAAAAGCTGAAATATGGGGCCGGGGAGTTAGCTCAGTGGTTCCGGCACCTGTCTTGTAAGCACAAAGACCCAGGTTTGATCCCCACAGTAACCACATACAATACTGGGCATGTAGACTCACGCCCAGCAGCAACCAGTACCACATACCACAGTGCCAGGCGTGGTGGCTCACACCTGTAATCCCAGCACTCAGGAGGTAGAGGCAGGAGGATTGCTGTGATGTGAGTTGGAGGCCAAGGTCAGGGCCAGCCTGAACCACAAAAAAGATCCTGTCTCAAAAAAAAAAAAAATTAAAATTAAAATTAAAAATAATAAATAAAAGCTGAAATATGATGTTGCTGATAGCCAGTTGCTAACTAGGCTGGTTGAAGTTGAACCTACATTCTTCTATACTGTTTCTCACCCCAAAACAGTACTTTAACTATCTATCTTCCCACTACAGCTCCATTCTCTGCTGAGAAGCCATGAGAATGCCAGGATTTGAGTCCAATTGGTCTGCTATATCAAAATGCTTTAAACAGCATAACTTACATAAAACAAAAATGTATCATTTGCAGTTCCAACAGCTGGAAAGTTCAACATCAAGGCATCAGATGATTCAGAAGGACTCACTTTTTGAGACAAAGATAATACCTTATAGCTCAATCTTCACATAGTGGAAGGGATTAACAAGCTCCCTCAGAGCTTTTTGATAAGGACATGATTTCATTCTAGATGGAGACACTATGACAAAAATCCACTTTAAAGCATTCTAATTTATAGTATAAAAACTAACTCAAGCATAAAATCCTTTAAGATTTAAATCAAACTATTCTATGGCCATCAATCCAGACAACTTGGGGTCACATAAGACAAGGAAGTACTACATGGACTAGCAGTTATGTTCAGCTTGCAATTAGGAACCTGGTTCTAAGTCATTCAGCTACCACTGTAAAGGTGTTGTCTCACACTACTCCACCCTTAGAGGGTGATATCTACTGGGGGGGGGGTGATCAGAAGATACAGTTTACTCATATCCATTAATAGCTTTTTGTTTGTTTGTTTGTTTGTTTTTTGTTTTTTTAAGGTTTTTTTGAGACAGGGTCTCGCTTTGTAGTTCAGGCTGGCCCTGAGCTCAGCCTCAAACTCACATCACAGCAATCCTCCTGCCTCTGCCTCCCAAGTGCTGGGATTACAGGCGTGAGCCACTACGCCCGGCACTGTGGTACTGATTGCTGCTGGGCATGAGTCTCCACGCCCAGTATGGTATGTGGTTACCGAGGATCGAACCCGGGTCCTTGCGCTTGCAAGACAGGCACTGGAACCACTGAGCTAAATCCCCAGCCCTCCATTAATAGCTTTAAACAGATTCAAACTCACTAGAAAGAACAAAAGTTGAGCACAGTCAAATTAGTGATTCAGTTAGATATGAAAAATACTCCACTTGGCTTTGCAGCCAGGTCCTGGATATTACAGGTGGTGACAGGAAGTTCACAGGAACTCTTGACTTGTACACTTGTAGAAGTGAATAATGAGGGGGAAAAGATTGTGACAGTAACAAAGAAAAAAAGAAGCAAAGCTTATGTATATAGTGGGTGGGAGGTTGCAGGGCGGGGGGGTGGGGTTGTAGGGGAAAAATGAGAATCAAGTCATGTCATATTCTAGTACAAACTCTCAATGTTGAATGCGATGATGATGTGTATTCATAATGTACCAATAAAGATTTGAATTTTTTTTTAAAAAAAGTGAATGGATCATGAACCAGAAACATAAGAAATGGTTGATGGTCTCTCTGGATACCTGGGCTTTGGGGTACCTTAGACTCTTTTGACCCAGACATAATCCTGCCTTATTTTATAGTTGTAAGCATTTGGGGTTTCAGCACAAGAAATAGCAAGTGTAACAGGAATGAATGTAGGTAAAGAAAGAGAAGCAGAAAAAAAGGAAGAAACAGAATTTAGAGGGAGGGAAGGAGAGAGATGAATTATCATCTATTTAAAAAGTTCTATGTCTATGAATTGCAGTCTTATGTTTAATAGTCAGTATGTATTTCTTCTGAAAGGGTTGTTATTTTGTTTAAAAATAGATAAAGGTATCATCTTGCCCAGAGCCACTCAGCTATGGAGCTGGAACACAGACTCTGGTCTCTCTGCTGCAAAGTCCCAAGTTCCCAAAGATAAGGACATCACCAGGTCCTTATATTTCTGAGTCTTTGTAAGGTCTTTCCTTCTCTGAGGATGCACTAGCATGCTGGTGAGTAATGAAGATCTTTTGTCTAAATAAGACCCGTTAGGGGCTGGGGATTTAGCTCAGTGGTTCCGGCACCTGTCTTGCAAATGCAAGGACCTGGGTTCGATCCTCGGTAACCACATACAGCACTGGGCGTGGAGACTCACACCCAGCAGCAATCAGTACCACATACCACAGTGCCGGGCGTGGTGGCTCACGCCTGCAATCCCAGCACTCGGGAGGCAGAGGCAGGAGGATTGCTGTGATGTGAGTTTGAGGCTGAGCTCAGGGCCAGCCTGAACTACAAAGCGAGACCCTGTCTCAAAAAAAACCTAAATGGGACCCATTAGTTCTCAAAGGGTCAGTAGTGGGAAATGTGTGGACTGACTCAAGAATACAGGAGGAGGTATAATGGTGGTTTCCATCTTTTTCCAGGCTGTCCTGCCATTAACCAAGGTAAGGACAAAGACCAGAACTCAAGAATATTGCATCTGTTTGCAACTTTCCTTATGCTGTGGCTCTTAAAAACCAAAGTATTTTAACAGAAGAACAGACAGAAGGATACAGAAGAATTCTTGATTTAACTAATTGGTCTCATTTTGCAGGTATTTAAATAGATTTGGTAAACATAAAATCTATTCATTTGTATTCACTTTGTAATTGTCTATTAATGAAACACAACAAATAGAAGCAACTATCTGAAGACATCTTAAATAGAGGATTGTACTTCTCGATTTTTCCCTCTGCCTCCCCACAAACTCTCCTTCTCCCTGTATCTCCTCCCTTAACCCCCTCCTCATTTCCTCTGTCAGTGACTTCAAACCTACAGGCTCATTATATTTGTGATTCTGAATGAATTAATGCCACTTGAAAATTAAAAGACACAGACTCCACCTTGCAACCTACTTCTTTCTCTGTTGTAGATTCCTGTTAAAAGTGCTTGCCAGAGCATAAAATGTACTAGACCCTCTTCCCAGGCATTTCAAGTGTTAAATATTAAACTTCCCTACATCATTTTACAACACCACACATTAGATCCTCTGAGAAGTAATTACTTTCAGCAGTTCCAACACTATTTCCCACTATCACTGCACAATTCCTGGAACCTCTATAAGATTCTAAAGATTCAGATGAGATCTAGAATGCAGTGGACTTAGTAATTGTAGACATGAAACTTTTGAGTTGAATAGGTTTTATTTTTACTAATCACCAAAATACCAACAAAGTCCAATTCTTTCTTATACTTAAGAGATATCAGTGAGTACCCTACAAATTCTATAGTTTCCACAGAATTCTTGTTTTAGACACTGACAAAGAGTCAAGATAATTTAGATTCAGCTTTCCCTAATATGAATGTCAACATTATCATATTGTTGGGTCTCGTTAAGATGCAAATTTTGACCTGACCAATGTAAATGAGGCCTGAGATTCTGCGTTTGCAGCAAGACTTCCATGGATTATTTCTACTACTGCCACACCTGGGCCCACCCTTTCAGAAACGAGTCAGAGATGGATGTTGTACTCTGTAGAAATTGCCTCTGGAACACATTCTTGTGGATTTTTAATGGCATGCTCCTTCATGGTGGCCTCGTCCCAGCATATGAAACAGATGCTGAGAGGCTTTGATGTCAGTTTAAATTTTATAATTTTGATGTTGCCCCAAACAAACCAAATTCAAAAAAAGAAACCAGTCTAGGGTAAAAATCCAATTGGTTAACCAAGCCATATATATTTTAAATCTATTTTCTGGAGCCCATTTATAGAATCTGGACACAAATATATACATATATATGCATAAACACATAGATGTATATACACACACACAACACGTGTGTGTGTGTGTATGTGTGTGTGTTATGTGTGTATTAGGAGTCAAACTCAGGGCCTTATACTCTTCATGCAAGCTCTGTACCACTGAGCTACATACCCAGACTACATATATATTATTTTCTTTTTTTTTTTTTTTCTCTTTGAGACAGGGTCCCGCTTCGTACCAGGCTGGCCTTAAACTCACTATGTATGCCAGGAGAGCCTAGAACTCACAGCAATCCTCCTGCCTTTGTCTCCCAAGTGCTGGGATTACAGGCATAAGCCACCATGCCCAGCATTGTGGTATGTGGTACTGATTGCTGGTGGGTGTAAGTCTCCATGCCCCGCATTACTGAATGTGGTTACCAGGGATGGAACCTGGGCCCTTGTGCTTGCAAGACAGGGGCCAGAACCACTGAACTAAATTCCCAGCCCCTATAAATATATTTTTAAAAATTATATGCACATTACTTATCCCATGTTAATAGGAAAACATCAAAAAGGGCAATCCAAAGATGTAATATTCTATTTTTAATATCAAAGTTTTCAAGATCTATTTAGTTAAAACAAATAGAAAGGAAAATCATTTTTTTTTCTGAACCCACAAGTCTGATAAGCTGCTGGCGCCATGCTCAGTGTAATCTTAATAAAACACGTCCTCAAGGAGATTTTATGAAACTACCCAAATAATTACATCCATCTCTTCAATGTGTTGTGTTCCTGCCCAGAGACACACAATTACCCACATACATGCACTCACATACACACAGGAGCAAACATGTGCCTACATGCTGTTTATAAGTATTGTCATATAAATACCACAATTTCATTACTTCTCTTTATCTAAGCCTCAGGAAAATTACATTTTTAGACTTTTCAGTAACATACTGAGAGAAAATTGGGCTTTTTAAATCTATAAATTAAACTTCCAGGAGCTGCCATTTTTATTCTCATCGATCCCAGTATGCTGAGAGAAAGTTATTCCAACTAGAATCTGCTGAAGGGCTCAATGTAGCTTCCATGCTGGGCATATTTCATCTTTTTAAAATAACATTCTTGTGGAGATTAGAGGATAATCTGGCAGCCAGATCCAGCCAATTAAAACAGTAATTGAAAAGGCTGGAAATGTTTTTCTTGGCAAATGTTTGTTATTTTGCTTCATTTTGGATAACAAAAATAAGAGGGTCAGTCACAAGTTTCCTAATTTATTTTCTTGGTTATCTTTTCTCATCAAACAGAAAAATGCTGCTGGTGTAGTTTGAATTAAAAACTAAAAGGCGGTATGGGATAGTATGAAAACAGTCCCACAAAAACACAAAATTACTCTCAAGCCAACACAAATAAACTTCTGAGCACAGAATATGTGAGACTTTCTGTTTTAGGTGGTGAGGATAAAATGAGGAGTGGGCTTATGATGAAAAAACCTCAAGTACAGAAGATGCATTGTTGTAAAATATAGGTTTAACTTTCCCCATACTAATAGGTACTAGTAGACAGTTGAGACATAATTAGAAACATCTAACATATAGTACTATAAATTAATTAATATGCCATCCAAAATCATGTGTGTACTATTAGATGTGGCATAATTTCTGACATAAGAAAATTCTGATTTTCATCATTTATCAATTTTCTTGGTGTGAACTCTGCTATTGGGGCTAATTTTAATCTATGAACTGGACACTGTTGAATATTCAGTTGGAAATAGATGAACATAATTTAATTTGCCAAGCCACTGTGTCTCCAGTATACCAATAATCAAAGTCAGAGTTTTACAAAGAAGATAGGCATAAAAACGTTATCTAGTGTGACATCAAGTAAAAGCATCTCACAAGTTAATTTAAGTTCATGAATTTAGCCCATGAATAAGTCCATGGATCCGCATCTCACAAGTTAATTTAAATTTTGTTGACTGAAACAACAAGACCTTGGGAAACCCAAATCATACAAGGGATTTAAAAATTGGCTTCTCTACATCAACCTATGTTTCCTTCCTTTATAACCCTATTATAAAGCTCAGCTTTTCTATGAACCATTGCTGGGGGTAAAATAAAACTTCTTAAATTAGTTACTGTACCTACTTTAGCTTTTTTGGACTTGAGATAATTTCAAACTATCCTGCACGAGTGTATTCAACTCCACATTAGAATCACTCAGATGCTTCCAAATACTAACGCGTTCATTGCTTGTTCCCACCTGGGCCAATATGAATTAGAAGGGTTGGGATGGAGTCTAGCACTGATCATTCTGAAAAGCCCCTCTTGTGTTTGATATACAGCAAGTATTAGAATGACACTCCACTTATTTTTCTCTACTTTTATTGAAAGTGTTGTGAAAGATCCTGTATTCATCAGCTTTTCTGCATCCACTCAAATGCAGAGAAGTTTCATTTGGTTCATGGTTTGCAAGGACTGGCAGAATCATCACGGAGAAAGGTATGGCGAAGTAGACTGCTCCATTCATGGCGGCTCAGAAAGAGATCAGGGCAACGGTACCAGAGAAGAAGGGCCAAGAACCAGGCAATGGCCCAAGACCATACCTTCCTGACCCACCCAGACACTCTGAAAAGTGGATTCCACCAATCCCTGCGGTGGACCCCAAAGCCAATCCACCTTAACTGCACAAAATGGCCCTGTAAATACAATTATTTTTCTCTCCTTAGTCCTTTGCCTATCCTTATGGGATCGGCAAATGTGATCAATAAACAAACAATTTTTTTAACTTTGAAAAGGTTTAGACATCTGTCTTATTCAGGGAGTATAAATTGAACTCACATAACTCCTATTTCCTTATTTTTAGTCTTCAAATAAAACTCAAAAAGTGTTGAGAGATATCCCATTCACCAGCATATATACAACTCGGTAGTGATTTTCAATTACTCCAGACTACCCACGCAGAAATAGTCATCCTTTTGCTAATACATGTGACTGAATGATTGACTTAGGATTTCAGCTACAACATACTGATATGAACATTATGATCCAAAGCAAAGGGAAGTAAATATTTATACCTTTAAACAACATTTTAAAAAGCACATTGATAATATAGGTACCATTTCAAGTTTTTCCTGAAAAGATAAACCATATAATACTGTTTTGAACAAATTTACAGGATTAATTTGTTTGCACACTTTCTACTCTCAGAAAAGCTCAAGATACTGAGATATGATACTGGCCTGTTTTCCAAATGCAGTCATCATTGTTAGTGGCTATGTTGATCAACTTCTATCTACGAATCTTGGAAAGCCACTTCATGTGTAGAAATCTGTGCCACCCTGAGGCAGTAAAACTGAACCAAGAATAGCAAGAAGCACAACACATGGCAGCTGTGGCTCTTTGCGTGTGTGGTACCATTTAGGCTAATGCCCAGGATATCATATAATTTGTCCAAAGAGCACAGCTGCACCAGCTGGCATACTGTTGAACACAGCAAAACAGAAGGCAGAAGTTGTCACCAATTCTTACCTCTCCTTGTGCCCACTCAACTCCCTACAGCCCTACTCTGGACCATGTACATGGGAAGCTCTGGCCAGCAGTTGGTGAGAACCTGTAAAACAATTCAGCTGGACAGAAGGTGTCATCCCTTGACTAGGTCACTCTTCGGTCTATGTAGGTGCTTCTGAAAATGGTGTATTCACTTACTACTGTGGCCTAAGAACCTCCCCACAACTCACGGGCCTTAAACAGCAATCTTATTTGCTTAGACACTGTACAGGAGATGGGGTTCGAGGGATACAGTTTGAACTTTGGTGGAAGACTTCATTTCTCATTGCTGCTCTCTAGATTGACCAAGATTGACCAAGGCCATGCTAGTCTATGTGCATTTATCATGGGGCTCAAGCCAAAGGGGCAAAAGCAACCCAGGTGGAAATCCAATTACAGTGGCAGAAGCAAAAAGATGCAAGTGAAAACACACAGGGCTTTGGAGCCTAGGCTTAGCACAGCATGTTTTCACTGCTGCTCATATGCTGTTGATTAAATCAAATCACACGGCCCACTCCAAATACAAGCAGAAAAGAATCACATTCTCCCCAGAAGACACCAGGACAAAGGAGCAGAGGCAGAGAGAAGGAAAGAATTTTGTGAGGAGAAAAGCATATAACATAAGATCCATCTTCTTAGAACATTTTCACTATATAATTCAGTACTATTACTCTATGCACTATGGTTACCTACTAGTAGATACCAAGGATTTGCTCACTTTGTATAACTCAAACTTTTTACATTTTGACCAGTCCCTCCATATTTACCAACCTCCACCTCCTGCTAACCCCCATTTCTACTTTCTGATGATATAAGTTTGACTTAGATTCTACAAATTATGGAAACCATATTATACTTGTTTTTCTGTTCCTGGTTTATTTTACATAACATAATGTCCTCTAGATTAATCCATGCCATCTCCAATAATAGGATTTCCTTCTTTTTTAAGGCTGAGTGACATCTTATTTTCTTTATCTGTTTTCTTCTCTCAGTGGACATTTAAGTTACTTCATTGGCTTAGCCACTGGTACCAATGCCTCAGTGAACATGGAGGAGTGGAAATATGTCTTTGAGAACCTAATCACAATTATTTTGGTCATACACCCAATAGTCAGATTGTTGAATCATGTAGTGGCTCTATTCTTAGTTGAACCTGCAAACTGTTCATCATAACCACTGTACAGATTATATGCCCACCATTAGTGTAAAAGGATTTCCTTTTTCCACATCCTCACCAACGTTTATCTTTGGGGGTACTAGAGATTTAACGTAGAGTCTTTTGAACTAAGCAACACCCCAAGCCTCAAGCCCTTTTTACTTTTTGAGATAGGGCGTCACTAATATGCTAAATTACCTAGAGTAGGTTGAAACTCCTGCCTCAACCTCCTATCATACTGGAGTTGTAGGCTTGGGCCACCACTTCCTTGCAATTTCAATTTGAGTTTTCCTGCATTTGGTGATAATGAGCATCTATTCAGGTACTTGTTAGCAATTTGTAGAGAATTGTTCTTGAATTAAAAAAAATACATTGAGCCACTTTTTTTTTTTTTTTTAAGGTTTTTTGAGACAGGGTCTCGCTTTGTGGTTCAGGCTGGCCCTGACCTCAGCCTCAAACGCACGTCACAGCAATCCTCCTGCCTCTGCCTCCCGAGTGCTGGGATTACAGGCGTGAGCCACCACGCCCGGCACTGGTGGTACCAGTATGTGGTACTAGTTGCCGCTGGGGTGAGTCTCCACACCCAGTATTGTTATGTGGTTACCGGGGATTGAACCCGGGTCCTTGCGCTTGCAAGACAGGCGCCGGAACCACTGAGCTATATCCCTGGCCCCTATTGAGCCACGTTTTCAAAAAACTTTTAACTATTAAAGAAACTATTAATTGAATAAAAATCTGAATGTGTCAGTCTTAAATCATTGGATGATGCTCATGAAGCATAATAAACTTAGAAGAAACTTAGTAATTCTCCTTCCATTTATTCAGAATTATTTCTTGATTCCCAGCATGTTTGAGGGAGAACAACTAGTTATAGAATTTCTCTGGAAAAGAGGAAATAACCAAGTTAAGAGTTCAGCTGAACCACTAGTTAAATAGCAAAAGCAAAATCTAAGTGTTTGCAGTTGTATTGTTATTATACTTTATTGATTTAGTTCACTAAGTAATTAGCGAGATAGGCAGGGAGACTGATTGCAAGGAGAGTGAGAGTTCCCATGGTAGTTTTCCAGTTTGCCATAACAGTAAGGAGCATCCACTGAGAAGCAGGCCCTTCCGCCTCCCTGACAAGGTCCATTCCCTCAGCCCAGAGCAAACAATGTCTCCAGGTCTTCTATGTATCTTTCCAGAGACCTTCTATGACTGCTGCTAATATACTCTCCCAATTGAGGTAATTTGGAAAAGTCTTTGAGACTTAGACAAACTTTGCTTTCACAGATGCAACTTCATCTCTGTACTGTAATTAGAGTCCCAGAGAGTCATGCACACCCCAATGGGTGGGGTAGGACCTATCTTGTGAAGTCATCAAGTCACCTCATGAAGATGCTCCCTCTGTGTGGTCACTGTTTTGCTCTGAAAGCTATTTCTGTTCACACATTCAGAGGAAGGTTCCATGGCTGTCATTACCTGTCTGTCATTTTCTCCCAGGAAAAAGGAGTGATTTCACTGAGCACTTGAAAACAGGTGTAATGAAGTGAAACATACAAACAAACAAAAAAACCAACTGTAGACAACGTAAATAAATAAATAGAATAATAATAAAATGAAAAGTAAATGGAAAGTTTTCATGCTTCACCAATGATGTGAGAAGGGGACAATAGGTCCTTTGTACAATAAAAGTTAGAAATTCAAGTTTTTCCTCCAAGCACAGCCAAAGTATGTGTAATACAGACTTCAGGGTTTCAGGCATTTCTCCTGCAGGTAAATAAGCAGACAGCCACAAAATCTTCTCTGTTCCTTTGATGTTACAGCCAGTCTTCTATTCTACCCTGCTGTACAGTCTGAGCATGCACTGAAAGATGTTTAGTACAATGAAGACAAGTGTTACACAATTAGGACTCTACTTCTCCAATTTTAGATAAAGATAAGGGTGTTTTTACTTTTCAGGAAGACTTGTATAATTCCTGGCATCATCACTACACAAAAATCTAACTTTCTAAAATATTACTAATTTGCATAAGGTTTCTACATCTAGGTAGCTCAGAAACATACTGAATTATCATCATCATCAGAGAGGACACTACTGGAATGATACTGTGTGAGACAACCACTACTCCACAGTGACCAGGACTGTGCCCGGCACACTGCCAATGGCTAATTTTGTGTCAATTTTGTAAGGCCACAGTAGCTATATATTAGTCAGACATTATTCTAGATATTTCTGTAAAGATATTTGAAAAATAACATAAGCAGTTAAATAAGTAGATTT
>PVIR01025553.1:0-24813 GCA_004026965.1 Petromus typicus | reverse complement strand
CAAAGCCTTGAACTATTGAGATATATTTTGTAAATCCCCATGACTTGAAGTCATACACTTTGGAATCCCTGTGAAGTGTTAGATCTTATGGTGAAATGTAGATTGTTTTGGAGTTTTCTTTGTTGCTCTTTTTATAAGTTTCTTAGAAAAAATCACTTCATATTAGGAACCTGGAAATAGATTTGACTGAATTGAAACTCTGAACCATTCTTGCCTACCCAGCTGTCAAAGTCAACCTGACAGCCTCTGTAGTTCTTGATCTAGGGAATTATGGGAAAATCTTGAACCTGTCAAGATGCTTGACTGGTCCCCTGTTCATTGAATGAATGACATTGTCAACATTTCTCTGTCTGTTGCATATTCTCTCTGGAACAGCAAATCATCAATACTGTGTGCAAGATTGCTACATTCAAGGTCTCTATTAATATGCCTAAATGGAAAAAAAAATGAACATGAGGTCAGAGAGAGGGCACTGGCTGAGAGTCAGCATACTTGAGTGACAGTCTTTCCTCTAGACCTCCAGCTGTGCGACAAGGGGCAAGTCACTTAACATCTCCAAGCTTCTACTCTCTTAATTATTATCTAAAGGGATTTAGCCAGTACTTCTTGCAGGGTTCCATTCAACTCTAAAATTCTCTGAAAATCACTTAAAACAACAAGCAAAAGAAGAAAAGGAAAATAACAAAGCACCAATTCAGGCAGTTTGACCCCAAGGTGGACAGCTGAAACTCTGAAACTCCAATCAGAATCTACATGAAACTGTCTTTTCCAGCTATCCAAAGGATGTCACTACTGAGAATTAGAATATGAAAAAGACTAGTAAGGTATGGCTTATGCGAGTAGTGGGACAAATGATAGTCGTAGTGAAGCAGCTGACCTGGTGCCAGGAGGTGGTAGAGATCTATCTGTAGGAAGTGAGCATTAAAGTAAGAACAATGAAGAAGAAAAAGGGCCTGATGTGATCTGAGAGATGGAGTCAGAGGCCTTGTATCAAGATCAAGTAGTCAGTGGGACATAACTTATCCAGGTCTAAGGCTGGATGTGTTGTTGAATTTGGCTTTTAGTAACTCTCCTTTCAGACTGACCCAGACAACAAAGGGAATTTATGACCCTGTAAAGTGGAAACCCAGAAATAAGAAGCTCTTCAAGTGCCTTTGATTCAGTGCTCCAAGGATGTCTATAATCAAGTAGCTCTCTCCTGTCTCCATGCTCTGTCTTTTTCTTGTGCCAGATATGGCGTAATGAGGCTGCCTTCACCACTGGGCTCAGAATTATTACACTGTTTTTCATATCATAATGTTCAGGAAGTGCAGAAGGGACAGTTTTAGAATGTTCACCTGGAAGAGTAAGATATGGTTTCTAAAAGGCCTTAAAAAATCTTTTCTCAGAACCCATTGACTCAATTTTAGTCACAAAACCCACTTTTAAATCAATCTCACCCATCAGCAATGTGATGTCCTGTAACTGGCCAAGGGCTAAGTTACCTAGATTAATCATGCTAACAATAGGTACAGATCTTTTTATTAGATCAGGCAAGTTATGAGCTGGATAAGAGTGAGGACTAAATCTACCCTAAACTCACAGCTGCTCCACAATAGAGGAGAACAAAATTGAATGTCATTTAGCAAGATCCTGACCTTCTCAAGAAAAAACCAAACCAAAACAAACCGAGCAATAGTAACACTCCGAGGCTATAACAACACATTCTCCATTGGGAATCAAACCTCAGCTGACTTGACTTAAAAGGAGATGCTGTCTGTGTGACCTATGTTTACACTTCTTGACTTAGTAGAAGTCATATTAAAGGAGAAAGTAAACACACGGTCCAATTTCTAAAATGCACTTGTCTCAGAATCATGAGAGATGAAGGCATTGTTAGGCAAACTGCCACCAGTACTTGGTTCTGTCTCTTGTACTATGGTCTCTGATATCACTCCAAGTTGGTTTTGCTGAATACATTTGCTAAATACTGAATAGTTTTCCCTGTAGTTTCACTGAAATGAATGAAAATGAAATGTATTTAACACAGTAGATGAAGTGAGACTGAACTAAGCATGATACATAAAATCTTTATTATAGTTAAGGACTTATGGTATTAAAGAGGAAGCTACTGGGAGGAAATTCTACAGCTTCTAATCTCTCCTCTTACCTGGTGGTATTAGCACATCATGTTGCTATAGTGGAGTCCTGAAGTGAAGAGGCTTATTCAGGTCACAATTTCAGTAGCTGCAGGGATCATGGTCTCCACCATCATGACACCATTGTCCTGGAGAATGTCCCTGACTATGGCACGAAATGGCCAAGAGAAAGGGAGCCAGCCTGGTGTGAAAGGGAACAGACATTCCAACATCCCTCTGTCATGCAAGTCACTTTACAAGAACAACCCCTCCTTTGGTGGAGCCCCCCCCCCCCCGCCACAACCTACTTACCTTCTACTGCAAGCTGGACCCTAATCGTTCTCCTCAGCACCACCATCCTGTGGTCCGTGAGATTGCTCGAGCTGACCTCACCCTGCAGTGTCTTCTCTCAGATCTCTCCTCATCTTATCAGTCTGATTCTCTAGAGAAATTAGATATCTTGTTTCTAATCATAGCAACTAACTCTAGCTAACCTGAAATGAAAACTATCTTGATCAAAAACATAAAAGAGAAATTCACGCATCCTTGGGCAAAGAATGTAACGAGGAGCATGATCCTGGAACTCAGGTGACAGAAGCCATCTTAACTCCCTCTTGGTCTTTTTTATCTTCTGAAACTCCTCAAAACTTCCTTTACTGTTACTTTTTAATCACAATGAGACAGAAAAGAAAGCAAAACATTTTGGCCTAATGCTCTTTTTGGAATCTGTGTTTATATTTCCTTCTAAACAAAGAAAGTCTCTCTGTCTCTGTTTCCCTCTGTCTCTGTCATTGTGTCTGTCTGTCCATCCACCTGTCTGTCTGTCTGCTTGTCTGTCTCCTATCCCCAGGAAGAAACTTTGACTTGATTTTGATCTGTGTCTCTGATTAATTTAATCTACAGTGAGAGGTGTGAGGAGAGCCACATTATTCCAACTGGCTGACAGGACTCGCTCTGCTTTGGATGGAGGAAAGACAATACTCCCACTTACCTAGAAAGAACCTCAAGGTTGTTCAGAAGAAAAGCAGTATATTCAGTTGCTGCAATCACTTAAGAAACAAGCTGATATCTCATTATGAATAAGAAGTTTCATGAAAAGGACATAGAAAGCATATGGGTGTTGGTCTGAGTGCTCTTCGAGGCGGTGGCTTTTGATATTTTAAAGGCTTTTTCCCAGGAAGTAGGAGGATGACTATAAGAAGTAAGCCAAGTGGGGGCCGGGTTCCGGTTCAGTGGTTCCGGCGCCTGTCTTGCAAGCGCAAGGACCCGGGTTCGATTCCCCGGTAACCACATACCTATACTGGGTGTGGAGACTCACGCCCAGCAGCAATCAGTACCGCATACCACAGTGCCGGGCGTGGTGGCTCACGCCTGTAATCCCAGCACTCGGGAGGCAGAAGCAGGAGGATTGCTATGATGTGAGTTTGAGGCTGAGCTCAGGGCCAGCCTGAACCACAAAAGTGAGACCCTGTCTCAAAAAAACCTTAAAAAAAAAAAAAAAAAGAAGTAAGCCAAGTGGACTTGTTTATATTCTATGACTTAATTCAGAAATTTGAGAACCTGTCCACAATGTGCCACTCTAATAAACTTAGAGTCGCTGCTGTTTGGGTCTTTCAGTGATCAATGTTTCATAATAAAAACGTCCCTCATATGTGTACAGTTAGCAAAGCATCCTTATCGCTCTGAGCTCATTTGATTCTCACAGCAACATTTCCAAATAGGAAAGATAGGAAAGGCTATTTGTTTTCTAATTTTACACATGAGTCTACTGAGACTTGGTGTCACAAGGCACTTTGGTACCATTTTGATTAGATGCTGGGTCTGTTTATTCTCTTTCCAATGGTCTTTCCTATTAGACTACAGTTTTGCTTTACAAAAACCTGCTCAGTGTCTCTTTTAGCTAAATTTTATTGACCACTCCTTCAGACTTTCTTTATCACTTTAAATCATTTTTCTTTCTTTTTAGAATTTAAAGTGATTTTTTTCTAATTAGGTGTTTTCATTTACCATCATGATTTTTTTCATTGTTTGCTATTTTTCCACCCTTGATGTATTTGGATAGGTAGAGTCAGTGTTGTATCGTTATCAACTTTCTACAGTGAGGAGAAGCTCCTGATGAAGTAGAAGTTTTAGTTTAAAGAAACAACGAGGAGGAGAAAACTATCCAGTAAAGACAGATCCTCTTTATTAGACTATGTTGCTTCTTTGCCAGAGTATTATTGCTAAAATTGCCTTATTTCCTTTTCTCTTCATCCCTAATTTTATGTCTGTGTAAGCAATTTTTATATTTTTTCATTCCTTTGATTTTTAAAATCAGACATGGAAGAGCAGTACCCCACATTTACTTTCAAAAATTAATTGATTGGTATTGGACAGCCTTAAATTCATGGCATCACAATACTATGACCTCCTGTCTTCAGGAGGGTGGCTTTACCTCTTCCCTCTAAGGGTGAGTGCTTTGGGAATTTATGTATCGTGATCTAGAGGAACAGGACAGAGTTGGTGAGATTAACTATCCAACAGGTCAGTTTGTGTCTATCTATTGAACATATAAAGCAGAGAAAAAGGTTTGGTATTAATCAGAACAAAGTCTGGAATTTTTGAATACTCAATGAAGAAGCAACTGTAGAGTTTCTTTCGCATTGTGCTTTAAAAAACAAACAAATGGCCAGACGTGGTGGCTCATGCCTCTAATCCCAGCACTCAGGAGGCAGAGACAAGAGGATTGCTGTGAGTTTGTGGTTGGCCTGGCTACATAGTGAGTTCAGGGCCAGCCTGAGCTACCAAGTGTGACTCTGTCTCAATTAAAAAAAAAAAATTCCAGAAGTAAAGTGGAGTAGGGAATCAAAGTGATTGCCCAGCTACAGAACAGTTTCCTTATCCTGGTCAGTGGATCATCTCATAAACATTTTGGTCTCCCTTTAATTCACAAGCTGTTGTCCCATTATGGTGAAAGAAATCATTCAGAAAGACTCAGTGAAATTCTCTTTGGAGAGTACCAGCTGGAAGGTGGCCTTCTAATTAGGGTTAAAAGCATAAGGTGGGTGAGATGAACCTTTCTAAAGGGCAGACTACATGGATGGCAGAGTTGGGGGTGGAAAGAGGAGAGAGAGAAGAAAAGGTCTTTGTGATGAGATGCTCAATGGGAGCCAAAACTGATCAACTGGGGAAGTTCATTTGATGTATATTTAATTTTGCATTCCTGTTCAAGCTAGGAGTGGTAGAATCATGGGGTGGAGAACTTCTCTTGGGAGACAGTTCAATCTTTTCTTTCTTCTTCCCCAGCAGGAACTAAGAAGAAAGGATACTATGGGGAGGAGTGGGTAGGGCTTTATATAATTGTGAAGTCAGACAGAATATAGCTCTGAACAAATCTGATGTTTCCTGGGCACCCACCCTAGAAACTAGGCATAGACAAAAAGGGAAGTGTGTGGTACACAGAACCTTGGGCCTAGAGTAAAGGCTTAGGCTGGTTGTGGGGGTCCAGGAAAGCTGCCTCCAACTCAAAATGAGGGAGAATGACTTTCTAGACATTAAAATAGTAAGAATAACCTAGTTAACGAGGGGTCTTGGCCTCAATTATTTTATTTAATCATCACATCAACCTTACTTGCAAAACTATTTTAACCCCTGATATAAAGATGCTTAAGATTAGCAGAGATAATGAGTTATCAAGTATTAGGGTTAAAACTCTAGAAAGAAGAGTCCCAATAGTAGTCTGAGTCCATCTGTCCTAAGATCAAATGATTGTGTAACATTCCTATTCAAATGAAACAGTTTGAATTTTAGAGCCAAATTCCAAATTGTGTCTGACTCCAAGATCTGCAGGAATAACTATTAGATCACACAAACTAGCACCAACCCTGAATTTAGAAACTCAACATAGCAGCACATGGCCAGCAGTCAGGGCTGGGTAAATAACAAAGACTAGTAAGAAGAAAAGAATCAAGAGGAATGATTAGGGCAGAACAAAGCAGCATTGAGAAGCCAAGCAGGCAAGCTGGGAATAAAAAGCTCACAGTTATGAGATGATGACAAAAAATTTGCTTTAACAAGCTTGTGTTTCCATTCTCTCCCCCTAACAGATCTGATGACAATCTCATTCCAACTCAATTCTCTTGTGTCATACTTCTCTGTTTTTCCATCTCAGTTTTTCTCACCTATTTCATTTCCATTCCATTAAACACTACCTCCTCTTCCCTCCTGACCACGTCATTCTCTGCCAGGATCTGAGATGCTCCCCAAGCGGTACACTCCCTGAGACAGCTTGTCTTCTTACTTCACTGGTTATTAATAGTATTTTCTTAATCTTCTGACCATCAGAGACCTTGAGCAGCCTTCACCCTGGGAGAGAAACCAGTGCAAGTGGTGTGAGATATCAAAAAAAAATAAAAAAAAGAAAGAAAACAGACGAAATGCCAAAAGATAAACAGAAGATAACAGAAAAGGCAAAAGGTGATAAAGTGATGGAAAACAAAAAGGTAGAATTGTCATTATGTTAAAAACAAAAGGAAAGATGTCGAGCAAAGAAAATAGAATGTGGAAAAGACAACAAGAAAAGTTGGAAGGTGAGATCAAGAGAAGGAAAAAGGAAAGGACAGGAAAATGCTAAAATAGTAAATAAAAGAGTCAATAGGTGGGTAAGAGTGAAGCTGCGCTGAAAACGGGATGAAATGAAATGATCAAGCAAGTTGGACTAGTGTAGAGAGACAGAGTCAGAGTAAAGACAGAGAATGAGAAACGGAAAACAAATCCAGAGGGAAGAATATGTGCAAGCAAAGCAAAACCGAAAAAGATTCGTAGAGCAAATGAAACCACTGTATGTTGCACTCTATTTTTTCCTTCTCCTCTATAAGCATGCCATTCATTTAACAGCAAAAAAGTAAATAATACCATAGAACTATGGTTTGGGGGATGTAGTTTGATGAGTGATATAACTCAGAGATGCCAGCATTCCATTTAAGCTTTAGACACTACACAAACATCATCACCACAGCTAATAGCAACTGAAAATATGCTGTGCTTGTTCAGCACTTTGCATAATTCAGTACATGTAATTCTCACCAGAAGTCCTATGATGTTGTGACAGTCAGTTTAGTTGTTTAGTAGTTCTATATATCAAGGCTTAGAGAGGTAAAGTAATTTGGCCAAGTTTGCAAGGGTTTATTGGATTGGGTAACAGGGATTCAACCAAGGGCTTTCACTTTGTAATATACCTCACTTTTATTTCTTTTTATTTTTTTTTTGAGACAAGTTTACTTAAATCACTGAATTTTTGCATGAGCTATGACTTTCTGTCTTTTTGCCTCAATTTCCTAGAGTGCTGTAATTGGAAGTTTGTACCACCTTGCCTACTGGGTAGTGCAGGTTTAAATGCTAGACCCAGAATCCACCCTTAGCTGTCCAAATCCTCATCTTGTGTTCTCTTTTTTCCTCTACTAGAAAATAAAACTAAGGCATTCCCACTGAGCCAAATTCTGAATCCCCCTTTTCACATTTACTTTGAGAGAGTCTCTCTTAATCGCTAAGTTTGAGGTTCTTGATCTGGGATCATTTTTTTTTTTTTTAGATAGGGTCTCAGCTTTTTTTTTTTTTTTTTTTTTTTTTGTAGTTGAGGCTGACCCTGAGCTCAGCCTTGAACTCCTAGTAATCCTCCTGTCTTTGCTTCTCAAGTACTGTGATTACAGGCAAAAGCCATCATGCCCAGCATTGTGGTATGTGGTTCTGATTGCTGGTGGGAGTGAGTCTGTACTCCTGGCATTGTTGTATGTGGTTACAAAGGATTGAACCTGGACCCTTGCACTTGCAAGACCAGCAACGGTACCATTGAGCTAAATCACTGGCCCTGGGATCAAAGTTTTGATCTTCCTCCTTCAGCTTCTCAGAATGCTGGTCTTGTACATGTGTTCCCATCACACCTAGTTTACAGCCCAGGTTCTGAATCATTAAGTTCCAAAACAGGAAACAAACTCAGTACTGAACAAACTCAAGTACTACCTTACTATATCTCTCTGCTTCATACTCAGCACCATGGTTCTGATGGTCAGGAGATAACAGGCAAGCGGAACATGGACTCTTGAGAAAGCCATGGTGGAGACTTGGGGTGAAGAAACATAGACACATGACTCACATGAGGTGAAGGGTGTTTTTCTAGATGAGGGAGGTAAGAGTTATGAGGGCAGGTATGAAGAATGGCCCTTCCTAGAGTAGCACATGAAGGGAGAGTAGACGTTCTTAGCAAACATTATGCATAAAAACATGATAAATAGTCTTTGTCGGACTAGAGGACTTTCTTAGCACCAAGTTCTGACTTTCTGTTACCAAAGTGCCCACAGCCAGTAGGTAATCAAAATAAGTACAAATGATGTGCCATTGAGGAAAAAGAGATTTGAATTTTATATTATTTTTACATCAAAACTTATTATCTTTTAAAAAATTATTTTCATGATGTAAAATATTTTTAAATGTTTCAATCATTGGTGGTAAGCTATGAAGGCTGGAGTTGGCCAATTGAGCCCTCGGTAAAAATGAGCAAAACTTCTTAATAAAAGGAGGTTTGCCCAGAATCAGAGTTGCAGCAAAAGATTTGGAGTTTTCTAAAGATCTGTATTTTCCTCTGTGGGCAGGAATGGCTTAGGCCATGCTGGAGATGGGGCTAGACCTGTGTGTTCCTTTGAATTATGAAGCATCTACAATTCTAGTTGAAGAGCTTGGATTTTATGATGAGTGGCAGTCTTTGATGTAAGTTTTAGCTTTAGATTTAAATCTATGAATAAATAGGGAAACTGGAAGCGAGGGCAGTAATTTGGGGATGTGTTTAGATCGGTGCAAAGGAAAGTGGAGGAGATGAATCTGAAAAGAGGAGGATTTTGATCCCTGTTTGAGAGATGGTACTGACTAGTTCTGACTGTAGAATAATAGTTAAGGAAAAAGTAATACAAGACTCTGAAAAGCCCAGAATTGATCAGTAAGTAGTTAACTTCAAGTGCCAATCAAACGAATGTCATAAGGGTAAAAAATTGGTTTATAAAAACACACAAATGTTAAATGTGCGCATGTGAATGCTTTACTAATCACATGGATAATATATGCTTATTTTCAGTAAAATACATGCTATTCCAGTATAGAGTCTAGTAAGGTTAAATCCTACAGTAATCCAGGGATACACTTCCTGTGTGCTTCAAATATTTTGGCCTTTACCTTTAGTTCTGGTCATATCAGCCATTATCGACCTAATTCATGTAATATTCAGCAATATTTTGCCTCAGACATTCATTAACTATCACCTTGATGCCCCAGAGATTTTCTGATGCCTCATAAAGAACGTCTACATGATACACTCTGCTTATGAGCACATGCAACCTGGAAGACAGAGAATCAATGCCCTGTGATTAGCTCTTGACCGTTTTGGAACTGGGAACAGAGAGAGGAATGATTTCTTTTTCTCTATCGTAAGTGCTTTGTTTGGAGATCAGCTTATAAGCCTGCTTAGAAGTCCTGATGGGACTGAGCGCCAGCTGTCTGCGTCGATGGTCAGTTCAACACTGAATTCTTACATTCTTTTCTTATCCTGCATTGATTCATAATCCATTTTATGTACCTCTCATTCTTGCTCCCTGTACCGTTTCCTGAAATTTCTCTTCCTAAAAATCTCTTGTGGGATTTTTTCCTAAGAAATCTCAGGTCAAAGCAGTTGCTGCACAGTAGGAGCTTATGTTTTGCTCAGAAAATCAGCAAATATAGGTAACCCGATTTAGCAAGCAGCTGCCTTGTGATAATCAAGTTTCTTCCTTCCTATAACTGTGACAGCTTGGAGCTTGTAGTGCCCTCTGCCTGCCTTTGTGACTACCTGTGATCAATGTTTTCATATTTCACAGATGAAATTATCTGGTGCTACCTAAGTTCAAAGGGTCCTGTGGAACATTGACCCTGTTTATGTGGCCTTTTATGATTACTATAGACTATTGAAGGACAACCAGAATTTTGATAAAAAGCCTTTTCTACTATAATTTTAAATATATAAAATTTGAGAAGTAAAAACAATAAAAGAAAAAAAGTTGAAATAACCTCCAACCCTGTCAAGTTGTTAGTAAGTTTAATTTGCATTTATTTCTGTCTAATCTTTTTTTTTCTACACAGTATAGTGATTCATATGTTTGAAAATCTCACAGTAATTACAGGTTTCCATCCTGCTCAATTCACTCAATATTTCATTGTAAGCTTTCCTCATTCTATTTAAGTTCCTCTTGAGGCATCACGAAGGTTGAATTAGAGTTGGGTGAACAAAGCAGTGAAAGGCTTCAACACATTCAAATGCACCTCAGACTCCATGAGAAAGAAAACTTGGGCACAAATAAATATAAATTCAGGGTTGAGTCATGAATTGGAAGACTACAATAATGTGACCATGAAATACATTATGTATCTGAAATGTAGCCATGTGGTCTAATTTATTTTACTCTTTTGAGAACATAGTGAAAAATTATTGTCTTTCTTTTGATGACTCATGTATCAGAAAAGATAAATTTGTATTTATTGAACTTGCCAACAGTTATTGCTACCTATTCACAATCTATGATTCAGCCCTACCGACCAAAGGAAAAAGAAATGCAAGGCAAAACAATATCCCCATTTCCACACAGTGATGTGTCTTTGAAGTCAAACATCCAGGCAGTTATGGAATTTATGAGGATTTATCCTTCGTGCAGCAAGGGATAGGATAAAGAGAAACATGTCGATAACCTGCGATAATCAAATTCCTAAAAATGAATAAACTATTTTGCTTAAGGCAAGCATTACATTTTTCCTTCTGCATTAAAATAAATATAATTTAAGCATTGATATACTTTGCACTGAACTGTAAAATCAACTCAACTGTATAGGTTTTGCTGTGTATTTGATGTATATCAATGTTACTCTGCAACAAATATTCAAAATCATTTCTTTGTGAACCTACGGCTTCACAGAAATTTTCATCATTGTTCTCCTAGAGAGTAGCATAGATAAAATGTCATGGAGTACCTGGGAGAAAAGTGAGACTTCTAGTTGGGATCTAAAGATTGTAGATGCTAACAATGGTCTTTCTAACAGAAGTAGATACTACTTTATAAAGTAATAAGGTATAACTAATATTTCCTGAAATCTGTAACAGATGCCTAAGAACTTACTCTACTGTCAACCTGACTACTGTACATTTACAACTGACATTTACTAGGAAAGTGACCTTGGTGACATTTTTATATGTCCTACAAAATGATGTAACAATATGAACTCTTTGTATAATTTCTGTGAAAAATAAATTTAACAAACCTAAATTATTTTCCGCATTGCCTGCATATAAAAAGAACCCCTGACATATTATCTGATTTTACAAAATACTAAATAGGTACTCTATGACATTTGCAAAATTATCACAGATTCTGAGGCACCTGGGAATTTAACATTTACTTGAACAAATTTTGACGATTTTTGACATATTTTCTAAAACATATATTGAAAAATAAAAATTCTCCTAAATTTTAGTCAGTTGTGCAAAAAAATGCAAAGGAGGATAGTTTCTATTAATCATGAAGTCAAAATTATAGTAATATATAGTAATGGATGTAAATAGCAATGCATACACTGGTGGATAACTGAGCATTCAGGAAATTTAGATATACAGTCTGAATTCTTTAAACAGAGTATGAAGTCTTATGACGTCTTAAATTTTAACAGGAAACAGTATGTGATGGGTGTGGTAATGCAAAGCAACAGGGAAAGGACAGATTATTTAATAGATGGTGATGGAAATTCTAGAGACCATTCAGGGGAAACATAAGCCTCTGCCTTAGCCACCATCAAGGCCTCAATTGTTGTTGTGCCTTACCCATGGGACCTGAATTTTGGCCATGTATCACTATTTCTGGGACCTGACCATCACTGCACCCCACCCCTGGGGGCCTGAGCTGCTGAGTTACTCCAAGAGCATCAGGAGTTGCCACTACTCCATGTCCCCAAGATGCAAGCTATCGCTTCACCTTATTTTGCACTGAGTTGCTGGGTCACTCCACAGAATCTTAGACTTCAAGTTTGGCAAATCTGCACCTTTCCCCACATCCCCATGAATGTATCCATACTTGAGCGGACAAGTGTCATAATCTCTTCATAACCCTTGAACCCCAGCCTCACAGCCACTCTTAGACCTTGTGTCCTGGAACCTGCACCTGAAAGCCATACCAAACCCCGGGTAAGAAGGGTCCTTTATGTAAGAGTTATAGCTCTAGGTAAAAAGCAAAGTGAAAAAAATCCAGAAGACTCTGCCATCAAAGATGACTGTCACAGACATTCACAGTCTGGATCTCTTTGAGACTTCAAAGATTTTCACACTGCTAATAGCAGCTAACAGTTTCATGCAGTCCACCATGCTGCCACTTCTAAAGAACCACCACTATACTTATTCAACCAGTTCCCAGGTACCATACCTTAACCCTGGTGAATACTGAAGCTAGTCTGGCTAATCCAAAACTTACTTCTCTCTTGAAAGTGTGATCATCATTTGAGGCCAGAAGAAACATGAAAAACCATAGCAAAATGACATGGAAAATAAGAATTACCCAATTAATGGGCATAAAGAAATTAAGATGTATAAAGCATCTGAAGGTAATTTTTAAAGAAGTTTAGAAATATGCAAGAGAATACATAAACAATTCAACAAAATTATGAAAACAATATAAAAACGGAAGATATTCAACAGTTTATGACAATTAAACAGTAATTGTTCACTGGGAGAATACAATTAATGGAATTTTAAAAAAATGCAATCATGATGCTTCAAAAGCAAACTAAAAGCAAAGGCATTCTCAAACTTGAAGATAAGTCTGTTAAAATTATTCAATCAGAGGAGGAAAGAGAGAATGAAGAAGAGTGAAGAAAATCTATGCCACTTTGGAACACACAGGCAAAACATTGTAAGTATTAAACAGATAAATAACAGACTCCTGACTAACAAATAGGCCCAAGGAGAAACCAAAAGGGAAATTAAAAGTCTTGAGATAAATGAAAATAGGACACAACAAAAGCAGTTCTAAGAGCCAAGTGCATAGTGTTAAGTGCCTACCTGAAGAAAAAATAAGATTGGACCTATGAAAAACCTATTTTATGCATCAAATACATAAGAAACTAAACCTAGATTTACAAAAATGGAAGAAATAATAATAGAGCAGAAAAGAAGATTATATACCAAGACTAGTTGAGGTTGACACCCAGCTTTCAACTATGTTTCAACCTCCAAAAATTAATGAACTTAATATATAACATTAACAGAATGAAGATCTAATTTGTTTGAGAAAAAAAGATGTAGAAAAGACATCTTTTGTCAAAGGCATCGCTGCCAAAATAGTTCATCCTCTCACAATAAAAAGTGACCAAGATCAAAGGCAAAAATGTAGTCATATTAACAGCAGACTCCACCCTTGAGAGCACTGTTGTATCAGATAGATCAGATTCTGGTGTGATAGAGCAAGAGCAGCAGATACATAATCTAAAAAAATTATTGGGGCTTAGGTAAGCTTTCTAAAAAATACTTTATTGAAATGTGATACAATTTATGAATTTAAAATGAATAATTCAGGGTTTGTTGCATATTTAGGAAATTGTGCCCCTGTCATGTCTATCTAGTTGTAGAACATTGCCATGGCCTCAAGAAAGAACCTGCTACCTACCGGTCATCACGTCTTCCCAGTCTTGTGTTTTATCAAAGTATCTCGCTGTCCTTTCAACTTTCAACTCTAATGACAAGCTGGATTGAGCTGAGTTTTAAAAGTTCTTTTTAGGTTGTTGATATATCTTTATCTGTTGTGTGCAGCATATCTTTTCTTTTAGTCTACAGCATAATTTCAGATTCTCTGATGATACTCTTCAGATAAACTTTGAATTTTAATAAAGCTCAAATATTGGGTTAATTCATGAACAATGATTTGGATATTTTACCTAAAAATTCATCACTAAATCCAAAGTCACAAAGATTTTCTATTATATTTCCTTTTACAGATTTTAAAGGTTTGTATTAGACACTTAAATCTAAACCCTATTGTTTGCTTCATTAGCTTATGGATATTTTATGACAAATATGAGGTCCGAAACCTGGTTTAATTACTTTCATATGGATGTCAATTTATTAAAATATCATAGAATATCAGTTAAATGAAACACTTCTTTGTGAAAGATTATTTGATTATATTTATATAACTCCGTTTCTGGGTAATTTATTCTACTCCAGTGATCTATGTGTTAATTTTAACCAACTCCATGTCATCTTGATTCCATTAGCATTATAATGTCACAACATTGGACAGTAGGAGACCTCTTGTCTAAATTTATATTTCCTGGATATTTCAGTGTCTTTGTCTTTTATACATCTTTTTAAAAATTATTGATATTCATTAAATAGTTTTTTGAGTTTCTGATTGGGTGAATCATAAACGTATAGGTCAAATGTGATGAATCAACACAACATTGAATCTTTTTACCAGTGAAAACTGAATTTCTTCATTTATTTATATCTTTGATATATGGAATCTGCTTTGTAATTTTAAAGTACAGATTATATATAAATAATATATATTATATAGTGTATATTACTAAATGTAGTATATTATTAAATATATATTAAATATGATATATTATATATTTATAATATATTATATATGTGACTGACAATATCTATGGATTTTGCATTTATAGATTCAAACAACTGTAAAACAGAAGTGTTGATAAAAAGCTGTTTATACTAATATGTAAAGATTTTTTGTATGATTATTCCTCAAGCAATATAATGTAACAGATGTATATATGACATTGATATTGCATTCATTATCATAAGCATTTAAAGGATGATTTAAAGTATTTGGGAAGATATGTATGGAATTACATGTAAATATAATAACTTTTGCACTTAAGGATTTGATAATCTAGATATTTGTGAAGAAATGTTTTGTTTTTTTGCTCTGAGATTTTTCCAACTAGACTCTCAGCCCATGTGTGAACAAGAAAAGATTTTTGCTATTGTTTCTAGAAGCCTTCAGGTATTTTTATTTGCATATTGATCTACTTTGAAATTGCAGATTAACCTGAAATGTTAGTGATTAGAAAGACGTACTTTCCTTTTTCCTAATTTTAAAGAAAGTGTCAAGTTTCTGAGCATCAACTCTTTAACCTATAACATTTGTTCATTTTGTGGCAATTATTTTTGCTAGGTGAAGGATGTCCTCCATAAGTTTTCCAAGAAGTTTTGTCATAATTTTCTAATTGTCAATTATATCAAGTTGATTAATTATTTTCCAGGTGAGCTAAGTACTTACTAATTTTCCGCTTGTTTGCTATATTAAAAAGTGTTGAATTTTTTATTATATCAGTAGGAAACGCTTTTATTCCTACTCGTGTTACTTGCTACCTCATATATTTCAACCTGTAGCTTCCTTGAATCTGTGTTAAGCACATGTGTTTAGAATTGCAATTTATTTTTTAAAAGTTAACCCTATGTGATATGTTTCTTTATCCATGATAATGTACTTTTTAAAGTCTAACTTTTGGAGATTAATATAATCAACATTTCTTGCACTGAATGGCATTAGTATGGGATACTGTTCTTTAAACTTTTACTTTGAACTTGGGTATTGACTGGTGTAGAAGCCTTTTTATAGATAATATATAATTAATATTGCTTTTGTATGTATTCCACCAGTTAATTTATTGATATGATTATACTATTCTCATTAAAACTGATTATCAGTACAGTTTGATTGCTTTATAACATACCTTTGAAAGTTTTCTATTTGTTTTGATTTTCTTTATTTTATCCCTTTTCCACATTCTTAGATTTGGTTTTGACTTTATGAATAATTTTTATGCAGAATTTTTTTTTTTTACTGTTCTGAAGTTTGGAAAGTTCAAGATCGTTGTCTCAGAATCTGATATTTCTTTATTTTATTATTGAAATCTTTATTGGTACATTACATATATGCACCATGATTGCACTCCATAATGGGAATTTGTACCAGTATAAGACACTACTTAATTCTCATTTTTTCCCATAGCCCTACCCACCTTACCACCCCCCATATACATAAAATTTGTTTCCTTTCTTTTTTTTTAATAATCTCATTATTTTTCCCCCTTCACCCTATTTTACTTTGAGCATTTTCTATTTCACAATATATAACATACAATTTTAGGACTCATTTACTTCTTTATTTTCTCACAGCAGAGAAAAGATGCAATATGTACCTATCTGTGACGTATTTATTTCACTATGAGGATATCCTCAAGGTATTTCCATTTAAGTATAAATGATTCAGAATCTGATATTTCATAATCAAAGATACCATCTCTACTGGCAAGATGGTAGTCTGAATATTTCCTTTCTCAGAAGAAACATTTTCTCCCATGGCAGCAGAGTAAAAGAGAAGGAGTTTAGTATCACAGCACTTTTTTTCAGTGATATTGTCCATTCATGGAGGTGAAAGCCTTGTGATGTAATATGTCACCAAATGTCACACCTGCCAATACCATTGTGTTTTACATTTACCTTCATAAATTCTGTGTACACATTTAAGTGGTAGCACTTACCCTCTTGTTCATGCACGCTGTCCACTTTTCTATGACAGTATTCACAGATGATCATAGCTTCTTAAATCTTCTTTCTTCTAATTCCAACATTTGTGTCATGCCTGAGTTTTGTTCTGTTGCTTGCCAAATCTCCATTGATCATGAACTTTATGAATTTTAAATTATTTTATAATTTTTGTTGAAAGTCACAATGCATTGGGTGATGTTGATAGGTATATCTAGCTTAATGTGAATTTCGTACTAATGTGGCATGAGTTATATATGCCTAATTTATGCCTATGCTACAGAGGTTTCACATTCTTCTCCTGCCCTTTTCCTCTCTTCTGTTGACTCTGGTCTCTGCTCATTTGTCTTTAAAGAGCGACTGAATACTGTGCTCTTTCATTTGTCAACCCAACATTACTTGATGGAGCCCTGATGATGTGTTTGGAAAGCATGGGAGTGGGAAGCTGTATAATATGATGATGGACTCTCATTTATAGCCTGTTTTGGGGGGCTGTGGTTTTCAAAAGTGTTTGTTATGGATGCTCAGGCAGGATAAATGTCCTTCTCCTAGGTTGAATTGGGCTCTGGGTGAAGTTTCACTTTGGAAAATTCACTGCTATTACAAAGAATCATTTCATAATCTTTATTCTTCCCTGGTTCTTCCAAGAGGTATAAACAGTTCTTTCCTGTCCCTCACTATTAGAACGTGTAAATCTTGGTAGAAGTAAAACTCAACAGTGTGGGGAAAGGGAATCTACTAAGCCTGTTGCACCAGAAGTTTCTCAGTCAATACTAACCCATACTCAGTCTCCACCAATTAATCAAAATAAAATGTTTCTCTAATGCATAAGTCAGGTAGTTTTCATTTTTTGGTTACGAATGCACTGCATTTGGTTATTTTTCCATGTTAATATTTCACCTTGCCTTCAAGTTTAGTTCTCTGATGAGCCCAATATTACTGATTATAACAATGTTATTCTTATTTTTTTCCTGTAGTAAGGACAGATGTAATGACTTTCATGGTCTATATATGCTGGAGCTGGAAGAACACCTTAAAATTTTCATACCAGAAACTTGGGTCAAGTGCATTAGAAAGGTGTCCACCTCAAGGACAAGAGTGGTGGGAAGCCACCTACAAGAATAAATCAAAACAATTCATAGTAAAAAAAAAAACAAGAGTGGAGACAACAAGAGATACCACAGGACATTATGAACCCAGGAAAATAATTCTGTCTACATTCACATCTAAAAACTCAAGTATGCATAGTTTGAGGTGACTGTTCAACTCCAGAAATTCATGATTTAAAATAAAAAATACCGATTAGAATGCTTTCAAATTGACCTCTAGGGTTCTGGTATTCAGAATTTTATATTTGTCCTCCGTTCTCTATATACTATTGTCCCAGGCATCCTTGTTGAACTCTAAACTCTCCCTCTGAATTTTCACTGAAGAATTTTGTTCTTTTTATTCTTTTTTCCCACTGGCCTCAGTCAGCCAGTGGCTATGTTGCATTTCCTGCCAGTGTGCTGCCCACTGAGTACTTATCAGAAGCAGCTGTTAGACAGTCTGGAGGGGCATCCAGGAATTCTTTGCTCAGGGAAAATCTGTTTAGGTTGGAAAAAGACAGTGGCATTGAAAGCCTCAGAGGTGTAGAAAGGAGAGCTGTAAGGAAGACACTAGGGAGGAGAGAGACATGAGCAGGTCTTGTTGTCTGGACTCTCAAGGAGCTCTGGGAGAAGAGCATTTACACACTGCCAAGGCCAAGGAGGCAGAGTCGGTGGGAGTCCGTGAGGAGACAGAAGAGATGTGAGGTCGTCAGAGTCATGGCTATGAAAGCTACATTTCCTCAGTAGGAGGTCAGCCACCCCCCACTGGCATGGCTTCTAGTCACACTTTCCACTTCTCATATTGAACATGACCTTGGAGTCCCAGGATAAATGAAAGTAGAAGAATTCAGAGCTGTGAAAGCAGTCCCTGTGGAAATGCAGTCTGAAAAGCAACCTAATTCCTTAAAAACAGCAGTGTTCTTGAGGTTGGCTGACCTGCCTTTGGGGCTAGGAACCTTGGTCATCCTTGGCATAACCTTGCACAAGTAATGGAGTCACTCATGGCCTCTTTCTTTATCTTGTTAGATTGAAAGAAATGTGTTTGAGCCACGAAAGTTAAGTAAAACAGAAAAGGAGAGCCTTGGGTAATTAATTAGCTTACTGAGGATGCAGTGTTGATCAGAGGCATGATGTAACCATGATGAAAATAATGTGTTGCTGGACAACAATGGAGGTAGATGTCTGTTCTGTTTTGTTCTATGCTGACATGTTGTCTAAAGTATAAGTACAATTCTCAATCAAGGTTTTAAAGACTACCCAGAGGAAAGAAACAGAGAAAAAAATGAGAATATTTAGAATTAAGGACGCATGAAATCAGAAACAAAGGAGATGGAAAAGTATTAGTGTTGTTTTATTCTAATGATGGTTGTAACATAGCTACACCTTAAGAAAAGCTCATTTTGTGCTAGATGTCCTAGGATTTCTTCAATATTGCATTTAACTCTTACAGTTTTATAGGAGCAGTGAGGATAGGTGCACATGTTTGAATAGGTTTATGACTTGTTAGTAAAGCTCATGAAGCTGGAGTTTAATGAATTACTTGTTAGTAAAGTTTATGAAACTTAGTTTTAACAAATTTAACACTATAGAGTTCAAGAGTAAAAATACTTTGGTTTTAACTCATATCTGAAAAAGATCCTACCTATCAGCTGACTCATGGCTATCACAGGTAAGGTAATACTTCTCAAGTCCTTTCACGGGGCTCAGTAGTGCTCTCTGTATATCTACCAGCACTTACAAGTAAGAGATAAAAAGCGACAGAATTCACTTGATTTTCCTTTGGAGGGTGGAGGATTGAACCATGGTCTGGCTCGCATAGTTAAGAGCTCTACTTCTAAGTTATGGCTCAAGACCTGAAGGTCAATTTCTTAACAAATGAGGATAAGCTGTTTTACTAGTTACTGTTCTTCAGGTTGACTGGAGACTTTGCAACAGTAGAAAGGCAGATATTCTCCTCAGGTATTAGAAGCATTAAAGCAACACTCCTGCATGTGTCAGGGCAGGTCATGGCAATGTCTGCCTCTGCTCTCGACAAAGTTTTCTGCTCTGCTTCTTAGTTGCCATGATCTAAGAAGTTTTGCTCTCACTGATGATGTATCTGCTTTAGATCCTGCCAACCAAGTACCAAATCTACTCCCACTACAGGCTGCATTAAATCGTTTTTCCTTTACTCTGTGAATGTTGACGATTGTGTCCAACAAAAGAACAGCTGACTAACACAAGTATTGTTATGATCAGTGATGCAAGGTATACCATGGACTAGAGGCTCTCTGAAGTCATTTCCAAACCTAAGTATTCATGGATTGTCAAGTGTTAGTTTAGCAGTTTAATTTCTAATACTCCACAAGTGCACATATTACTTCTGTTGATGAATAACTGAGTATCTGAATTACTTTCTTGTTGTTGAGACAAAATACCTGACACCTATAAGTTAAAGGAGGAGATATTTAATTTGGCCCCAGTTTGTACAAGTTTCAGTCCCTAGTCAAGATGGAGTGGCATTGCAGAGGGGCATGACAGAAGAGAAAATTCAAGATGTAGTAGGCAGGAAGTAGAGACCAATAAAGGGAGGAGGAAAGATACATACCTACTGCCTATCAGCATCCTTCACCTCTCAGCGTCACAGCGAGATATATACTGATCAGTGGATTAATCTACAGATGAACATCACATTTCGCTATCAGTGCATCTGTTGACTACTCCACTCATGCATGTTGGTGTCCCCCTGTGACCCACTCACCTCCCAAAGCCCCACCTATGAAGGTTGAGGCAGTCATCTAGATATAAATCATAGACCTGGGGTTGATTTAAATATCTTCCAGACTCGCAAAGAAACGTAAAATTGTAAAATAAATACAATCATTACCATGTATTAATCCTATATATAGGCACTTTTTTGAAAAGCTTACTGTACAGTTATCTACAAAGGCAACATCTGAGTAATACAGAGGTTAAAATGTTTCTTCAAGGTCACAAATCCAGTGAATAGCAGAAAGGAAATACACCAGGAGCAATTTCTAACATCATGTTGCTTCCCATTCTATCATACCACAGCATTCTTTCTACACGATCACATACCTTCATGGCTGATGAGAAATTTGACACTCAGATTGAGAAGAATCACTTGGAATAAGAATTGCCCAAATGCTCTGTTCTTATGACACTTATAGAATTCTTCACCCACTACTCATATCAGTGATAAGAGTTACCCTTGATTTAAGAAAATAAAACTAAATGGTGAAGAGAATGAATTCACTTGAATTATTTGCAGATAAAAATGTAAGTAACAGAATAACTGAGCAAACTGGAGTATTTTAATTGTGAACCAATCTGTTTTTTTCATATTGAAGCTAGATTCCTAAATGGTCTTCTAAATGGACTCTCAAGATTTGGAAAACCTGAATCTAACATCCACTTTAAACAAGTTAGTTTCATTTTTACTCACATCTATAATCTTCATCAGGGAAATCAATAAGTTTTGTGCAATATTGTCTATGAGAGATAGATTCCAAATATCATTTTCTCCTCCATTCATACTGCATAAAAATGTGATGAAACACTGCCTTGCTTGCTGCAAAAGTTACTAATTATACAGTAGGTTTGAACTAAATTTTCCAAGGGAAAAGAGAACCCGATTATGGACATTAACAATAAAAACAACAACAACAAAATTCAGACTCAAGAGCAGAGAAGATCCCTCATCAATGGCATGGAAACAAATTGACTTCTTCTGCCTGACTTTATTCTGCTGGGTTCAGATTTGGCTTCTGAAGTACACAAAAGAAAATGAAGAAGTAATTTAGATACTGAAGCACTGTGTGAGAGGGAATCAATCCTTTCTGGATTTTTTTATGGTATTCACAGATGTCTTAGACATATCAAGATGACAACATTAATTCTTCACAGTCCTACAATTTTCTTGCACATTCTTTACCTCTCTTACCTGAGAAGATGCTCAGAAAACAGAGTAGGATGCAAAAAATAACTCAATAGTCCAAGGAGCTTTCATTGTACAACAATTATTTTCATTCTCATAGATCAGATACCAAGGGTAGTGTTTTATTACCAAAAGACTATAAAGAAATCAGAGGGTTAAAAATTTCTTATTTGCAAGATTTCTTATATGTAGTTCAGTGATTCCAAAAAGAAAAAATATCAACTTTAGCATTCTCCAAATATTTCATTTACACTTGTGATAACAGAAAGAGTTATAAAAATTGAAAATGGTTGTAAAAAGTCTGCAGTCTTATTTCATTCAGTCTGTAAACAAGTGATCTTTACCTGAGCAAGTTAGTGCCAACTTTTTTCAGATTTTGGTGAGGGTTTTTTTTGCCTTAAAACAAAACTTGATTTCCTATGATAAACATTATAATGTGAGTTAAAATGGAACTAACTTTTTAAAAGTGGATGTTAGGTTCAGGTTGATTTTATGATAGCAGCCATTATTTACAGAGTGCGATATAATCTCAGTGTTGTTTGCATCTGCATCTCTCTAATGACCAGTGATGTTGAATACTTCTTTATAGGGTTCTTAGATGCCTTTACTTCTTCATCTGAAAAATGTCTATTCATTTGTTATGACCATGTTTCAAATGAGTCCTTAAATTGGAGGGCACAATTTTTTAAGTTCTTTATATATTCTAGATAGTAGTTTCTTATCTGAGAAACAGCTGGTAAACATTCTTTACCATATTGTATGTTATTTTTATAGCTCTATTCATGATTTATCTTGCTGTGCAAAGTTCATACAGTTGAGGAAAGTATATGGATTAGAGAAGAAATTAATGCAATGGAAACCAAGAGAATGATACCAAAATCAATGAGAGTTGGTATTTTGAAAGAATAAATAAGTTTGTCAAACCGTTAGCCAGCCATATCGAAAAAGGAAGGAAATGGCTCAAATCCATTGAATCAGAAGTGCAAAGGGAGAAATCATCACAGATCTAGGAGAAATTCAGAGAATATTAAGTACCAACTTTGATAATTTGTATCCCAATAAAATGGACAAACACCGAAGAAATGGGTAGATTCCCTGGACACATATGAACTTCAAAGTTGGACGAAAAAGATTTAAAAATGCTAAAACCTCAAAATTGATATGTGAAATTGAAAATATAATTAAAAACTTACAAAGAATATTAATTTTTTGTTCACTGTTTTTAGTGATTTCATCACTTAGAGACTCCTAAGTGCAGCACTGAAGGGATATCTAATATTTTTAGGCAGATGAATGTTATCATTTGCCTAACAGAAAGAAACACGTTCTGTAAGTTTTATTCATACACAAGACGCATAGCTGTTGGCTGAGAGTTGATTGTTAATGAATCAGCAACGCATATTATACGAGGTTTGTTGTTGTTGTTTTGACAGAAACAAACACCTAACTTATCTTTTGATCACATGATGATCATACGTAACCAAAGACCCTTAGGAACCACCCTGTACATCTTCTGGGCATAATGGGTCAATATTCCCTAATGATCTACGTGAGCAGACTTTTGAAACTACTTCCTATAATTGTAAATCTGCCATCCTTCTGTTCTGAGCTAGTGATTTGAAATATCTGTTTATGAAGGCCATATTTAAAGTAACTTTAAGAAAGTTCAGTAAAAGAAGAAATGAAATGAAAACATTAAATTTTAAAAAATGGGTTTGCTATTATACCAAAATATGAAAGGTATTAAGGGAAAGTCTTAAATTTTTTGATGATTCTTCTTGCCAACACTCTTTGTGAAATGTTTTCAAAATATTTATTTGATATTAGAGTCCTAGGATTGTTTATTTCTAAATAGATGAACCTTTCTCACCTAGTGAGGTGCTTCTGAAGAAGCAAATACAGAGCATTTTTCAGTTAATAAAGAACCTTACCAATGTGAATGAGGAATCACCAAATCATTGTTATTGTCCCTTGCAGACAAATTGTGAGGATTACCAGTTATTAGGAGCTCCTGTGCTACTGCAGTTCCATCTATAAGAGAAACAAAGAAATAAAAAAGAAGTACATTTTATATGTACCTCCCACCTCCATTACCTAATAATGAAAATATAATGACCCTCTTTTCCCATGTTGGTGAATATTTTCTCTGTCAACTCTGATATGCTCATAATGTGTGCTGACAGATTATTTATGACCAGGGAAATTAAATATTATTTCATTACTCCTAATACAATCTGTGGCGTCTCCCAGCTCCCAATTTTTTCCCATTAAGGTTATTGTCTTTTCTGCTCCAATTGGCTGTGTGCTGTTGGGTTGTAAGAACACTGGCAGAGTGTGCAAAGCATAATGGAGGTGGGAGAAATGGTGTCATTTGCAAGGCTGCCTTTCCGTCTCATCTAAATGAAGACATTTGGTCCCTATGAGTCAAAACCCATATTGATGAATCAAGATGCATTTAGACTAATGGGAAAAGACAGCCACAGTTATAATGGGTTTCCTGAACTGGGTTTCCTTGCTCAGAATCTCATAATTTCAGAATTGGGAGGGTGACATAAGGCCATCTGTTTCAAGTCTCTCATTTTATGGAGAACTAACAATCAGAGAAGGCAGCTTTTTCAACATGATCTCCAGTACAAGTGCTATTTTCTTGGCTGAGCCTGGTCCGTACTTCCATACATTCTGGATTCATTCTGGTTTGTGACTCAGATCTTTTTCTGGACCCTCTCCTCCATTTTAAAGAAAGATATGAAAACCTTTCATAAGGTCTGGAGACAGGACCTTTCCCTCATTTTCACGTCTTCTTCCTCTGCTTATTCCATTTCCTCAGGAAGGAAGGTCAGGCTATCTGGCTTTTCCAGGGCTGGGTTAGGGCCTGTCGGGGCCTGCACAGCAAATTACCTTCTCCTTTTTCCAACCCTGCCTGCTCTTCCTTTCCATAGGTGTTGGTTTCTCTTACTAAAACTTTGCATATAGAACACAACCTCAGCAACTTCTTCAAGAGAACAGAATTTGTACAACAGATGAGGTTGATCATGCATGCTTTTCTTCCTTTGATATTCTTGT